>VDFB02221519.1:0-69649 GCA_007258455.2 Sequoia sempervirens | reverse complement strand
TCATCAAGAATGCCAACCCAATTTGAGTTAGTGATGGCCACAATCTTAGAAGCTCTTGATTGTATTGAATGCCAAAATATATAATGCCTTGAATATACCTCAAAATATGGTTATCTGCCTTACAGTGACTGATGAAAATCTTGAGATAATTGAGAGAGAAGGCCAACTACAGAGGAAATATTTAGGACTACTTTATGCCTAGTATAAAAGGTTTGCCAACTAATTGTCGATACAATGTAGCATCAACCTTGGGTGTAGTCCAATTGGAAAGGAGTTTGATACTTGATTGTAATGGTGTGGAGGTAGGCTTGCAATCAGCCATGCCAAAGCAGTGAAGAAAATCAAGAGTATCCTTCTACTGAAAAATATAGATTACCTTGAATAAATGAAAGAATTGACTACCAAGGAAATATTGTAGAAGCTTGAGATTAGTCATATCAGACTACTTCAATAATGCTCATTGAACACTTTGAATCATGAAGGAGGAATTACTTGTGAGAACCAAATCTGCCACATAAAGAACAAGTATTGAAAGATCAGCTTAAGTGTGAATTGTAGGTTTGGAATGACAATGAGTCAAACCAAAGGCATTCAAGAAACTATCCATCTTCTCATGCCAAGTACAAGAAGCTTGTTTAAGACCATACAGTTGTCATGACCCCCGCCATACACCACAACCCATAATTGCAGCCTATTTTGAATTAATAGTAATCGCTGGTCAAAGAAATAATAAGGTGACACTAATCTACAAAGGGCAGCGATCTTTAGTAAATACAACAGTCCCACAATAAAATAAATAATTAATAATTAAGGGAGGTTAAGGCAGCGCTTGGTTATGAAGGGATGTATCGCTTACCTAGGTAAGGATGTTAATTAAAAGATGTGACTTTTCACCCACCCCTCAAAATGAAGGATATATAAAGGAGGTCAGATCATTTGTGAAAGGCATGAAATGAATGAAACAAGTTGGATAAAAGGGTAATAAGAATTGGAAATTATAAGAGATCTATTGGGATAAATATTATTTTTAGCAAGGATATTATTGGGAAGTGAGTTTAAATATAATTAGGAATAACAAAGAGAAATAAGAATTGAAAATTAGTAGAGATCTATTGGAATAATTATTATTTTTAGCAAGGATATTATTGGGAAGTAAAATTAAATATAATTAGGAATAACAATTACAATTAATGGCATAATGGAATAAGTTTAAATATGCATTATAACGTCATAATAAAATGATATTTGAATTACAATTAACATAGTAAGATTCCATTAGCAATCATGTTTGGAATCAATGTGAAATGTTCGATAGGAAGATGCAGCAATACTGGTTCCCTCATCAAGTATGCCAACCCCAAGATAGATAGACTAGAGGTCCTACCATACTAGTGGGCTGAATGACATGGAGGCTCATTCCATGCCCTTGGGCTTGCTTGAGAACAGTCTCCCAGCATCTTATCAAGCTTTTCCATCAAATTCCCAATGCTGTTGGCTATTGGAAATAAGCTATGAAATACGTAAAAATAAATTTAGGATATTTTGATTTCAATAGAGATTATTTGTATATAGTCATAGATCCTTGATATTAATGCTTTGATGTTAATCAATTAATATTTTCTCTAAATTGTATTGCTATTATGTGATTTTACAGCATTCTATTTGTAAAACCGTAAATGAATTGCATTTGTTGAAATTGTTATTTTTTTTGGGGCAAAATCAGGTATACCCCCAAAAAGGAGACATTATAGTAGTATCAGAGCTTTGATCCCGCCAGCCTGAGGACAAAAAGAAAGAAAGAAAAGTATATGCCTTGCAGTATCAGACCAAGGCTATGAGACCTAAATGTTCTTCTGGTCACAAGTTATTAGATTGTAAGATTCCCAATGAAGGAACAAATAATCATTCTTTAACAACTCAACATAGTTAATGATAATATCAACCGATATAACCTGAATTTCATTTCTCAAATAGAAATCCAAATGTTGCCATCACTAGTTGTCACTGGAACTTAGGCATAACTTAGATACAAAGATGGATTTAGATTTATTTCCACATTATCTTACTTCCAAATTTCAAGATATTAGTGCACAAAGATATCAACTTGACCTAGGACTATGAGTCTCTTAAAAAGTCAACTGGAGTCAAAATCCACCAAGTCATGACTACGTCCCTAAACAAGGAGCAGGCCATTTTGAATCTTTGATGCATCCAATGCCCCCATAGTGACCAACTGAAATTTAGTACAGTCAGCTAGAAGATTTGGACAACTCCTCATAAATAGTGCTTGACTTATTTGGTGGTTCTTTAGCAACTTTATTCTTACAATCATATAGGTGATATCAAAACAAGTGAGATAATTGCACCCAAACTTCAACTAATTGAAAAGATAGCTACGCTCTCTAATCAAGATTGATTAAGTCATTAGTGATTACAACCAACAATAACCTCAAATTCAAGGCTAAAAGAATCTCAAACACACCATGGAAAAGACTTACCATGGGTAAAGCCTAGACATCCCAATAAAGAATTACAATCATGTAATGTCCCACCCCAATCTAGATTTGGACTTTTTGATCTTTTGCTCGATTAACTCAGTTTGACAATGTGAGACATTTTGTCAAACAGTTATCATGTGCATAGTTTGGGAATCATACACCAATATTTCAAAATAAGATTCAATACCAATGCATCTACCAAATAATGCTCAAGAAATGGGGACACTATTGCATATATTTCATCACAGTTTGAATCAGCAACTTTCAGATTTACATAATCAGCAATACTCAACAAAACCCCCCATTACAAACGTGATATTAGTTTGCAGAAGTAAATCAATGTACAGGTCTGAAACATACATACACAGAATAGTAGCCTTGAATGGTGTTTCCTGAGCAGATATATCACTTCCAAAGTACCTTATGCACATCACACTTAGCATGGATTTCCACAACCTGGAGACTGCTGTTAGAATTCCTACGCTCCAATTAATGATCTGCTGTTAACTAGAAATCCACTTTTCTGCCCAAATACCTGCTCAGACCTCTTCGCACCCCTTCCCTAGTGCAATATGAAGGGTGGCAAACCACAATCACACTTACCAGCACCTTAAATCCCCAACTCACTAAACACAGAGACTGAGAATGAAGCTGCAGCTAGAAGGAATTGTGTCAACCCTTGCAAAGGGTGAACTCGGCTTCAGGAATATAGTTTCAAGTCCTCGTCACCACCAAAGAACAGATGTCTTCGCTGCGGCTACAGATAGAACTTTATGAGGATTTGTGTGGAATGAGATTCTTAGAGTCTCGCGTCCAAGCAATGTAAATGCCCACAAGGTTGAGGGGCAGTGCCCCTCGCGGGGGTTTGGGGGCAGCGCCCCTTGTGGGGGTTTGGGGGCAGCGCCCCCAGCGGGGTCGAGGGACAGTGCCCCTCATGCTGTCACGGGGCAACGCCCTGGGCGCGCTCCTTGTCGTGATACGAAGCTCAAATGAAGACCTTCGAAACCACACAAACCTTCATGGCACACACCATTTAATTAAAAAAATTGTAAATGAAAGATTGCAATTTTTTTAAAAAAATTTAATTAAAATGGTCGAGTTTGAGGCACGAAATTCAACAAGTTTGCTGAGTCTGGCGAGTCTTGGCAAGTACTCGGCAATTGAATCTTTGGGACTCATTTAGGGTCACCCGCCTCGGGACTCGCCGAGTTTGGACGAGTCTTGTAACTTTGATATATATATATATATATATGCCAAAGTAATCATTGTAAATGGGAACCAACTAGGAATAATAATATGTATATGTTTATTTAGGATATATAGATCTATTATACATGATCATGCTTGCAACGATTTATTAAGCCTTATAAGTAATGATGACTCTTTAATATAAACATAAGTATATTATGTGTATTTATGAATTGTCCTCATCCTATGATCAATCCAGTATAAGGTTGAAAGAGGTGAGTAAGCAATCAGAAAGCTTGGAGAGATACAACAACTCAGGTGATGTGCTCACTTAGCAATAATATTTAGCATATTTTGAATATAAGAAATAGATATTACTAATGTGATTATTGATATAATGCTTTCTTTAATCTTTATCATAATGAGAATTATTCTAGGAAATGATGAACTTAAAGAACCATTGATAAATGAAAATATATTTGATTATAGGCATGAAATAAATCTTGGATGAATGCAAATATATCTGATTGTGTAAAGATTGTCTTCCTTGTGCTTGTAACCCTATCAGGAAGAGCGAATCATGAGTGAAGTGGTTTGCCTAAAAACCCCACGTAGGTTTCCGCTCCACAGGCCCGAGACAAGGGTTGGTTCATGGAGGGGTGGGGGTCCCACCTAGAATTCAGCCCCACAGGCCCGAAGCAAGGGTTGGGCAATAGGAGGTGGTAAGCCTTAAGGTACCACCTAAGATTCTGCCCCATAGGCCCGAAGCAAGGGTTGGGCAATAGGAGGTGGTAGGCCTTAGGCCACTTGGACTCTATGGTTCCTCTCCCTTGATAGGACGAGTGTCTTCTGAGGTGTTGCCATGCGTGGAGTCTGCAGATACTAAGCCACTAGGCAAGAATAATTGTGATGGAAAACCTCTTGAGCTTTATATGAATGCTTCAGGATGGATCCACCTATGGCACTCCTCTTATGTCTTCATTATTGCTTTATGATTATGAATATATTTTGGATATCTAGATATTAATGCTAACAGATATGTTGATAATATGGTGAATACAGATTCCAATCCAGGGTTATTGCATTAGAAGGATAATCATTTGGAAAAATGAAACCCTAAATCTAATAAACAAGCGAGTTCTAGGGCAAGGCTGGGGTAAGGGACATTACAATGTTTGACGAAATGGCACATTTGTCAAACTGAAATTATCCTAAAAATATCAACTCCAGTTGGGGACATTTGATAACCGCCATTATCAATCGCCTCATATTTATAAAATCTATGTTTGAGTTCGAAGAATTGTTTGCACTTTAATGTGTCGCAATATTCCTTATGGAGTCATATGACATAAAAAGGGGGGGGGGTGTTGATAAGTAATTGGTGATTTTTGGCTTTACTATCCTCATCACAATTTTCTTTAAAGTGCCACAAACTTCTTAAAAAGAGCTGTGCCTCCCAAGTGGTCAAAGAATGGTGACGTGGACCACAAAGAAGGCGAACTGAAGTGAGAGAGGGGGACACAATAAACAAAGGAAATTTAGTAGAGTTAGCACAGCCATAAAAGCGAAATTCTTGGTCAGCAGCTAGGAGACATAGAGAAATCACGATCTTGTTTGGAGCCACACTATGTTGAAGAACCAGCCAACACTAGGTGTTGATATTTCCTCATAACCTGTGCTGTTTTCTTTTGGTATGGGCGCTGTTAGAGGTCAGCTATTGTAGATAATTCATCCTGCAGCATTAATCTGAAAATATTATTTATTAAGAAACTCCTGCATATTGTAAATTTGAACTACAGTACTGAATTTGAAAAAGTAGTTTAGCTGTAAATATATTCAATTATCATTGGCATTGCTATTTCAAAAGAAAAGTTGTCAAAAATAAGTAAAAACCTATTTTTGAGCAAACTGCTGTCTAAGTGTTTGACGAAATGCCTGAGTTCTAAAATTGTCCAAAACTGCAAAAACTTTGGTACAAAATTGGTTCAGGATCGTACAGTGGTGCTCATTAGGAATAAGTATTTGAAGTTTGAAGCAAAGTCATTGATCTTCGAAAATAGATCAGTAAACTTATTCCATACTTGCTTTGCTGTTGAACACTCCTCAATATGAAATAAATTAATAATAGACTACCTGAAACACGTAATTCAATCAATCCCATGGCTTCATCAAGTTTGTTTCTATGTGAAAAGTTTTCAAATTGCTTAGTAAATTCTAATGATTTTTTAGTTGACATTCGCCATAGACCCTTGGATTGTAGTAGTTGTTGCATATTTAATTTCCATGTGTGATAATTATGTGGAGATAGAAGATCAATAATTTTAGATTTTGGTATTAGGGCAACAAACATCAAGAGAGCAAAAAAGACAATGGGCATTTAAATCGTGCCTTGCAAAGTCCCCGAATTTGTATTAGTGCAGAAAATATACCTCCTTAACAAAAAAACAAGTGGCATCTAAGTGCAAATTTTCAATCAGAAAGTCGAAATTGACCATTTATAACACAATGACTTCTACAATTAAAAAAAAAAAGGCTTGCCAACAACAAAAAATGGAGGTTAACACTAAAATCTTTGTGATTTTCTGGTCAATTAAGTTTTTTTTGCAAAGAAATGATATTGTTGTCAGAAGTTGTGCCAATTTGAAGAAAAAGCCTTGAAGAGGACAAAAGAGATGTAGCCTTTGCATTGTTGAGGTGGTGCCACTAGGATGAGAGGAGGTTAGAGGTTGCGTGGTGGTGTTGATATTAATGATGCCACCAAGAACTAGTGGTCAAGTGGTTGGTGCTAAGTGCTGGATTTGGAAGGCACTTGGCATTGAAAGGTGTGCTCAAGGGTATGGGGTTTGCTAACAGACTTGATAATTGTGGTACTCTCTGTTTGCCCTATGGAATGTAATTCAAGTACTATGTACTATAGAGCAAACTAAATAATATGCAGAACATGGAACAAAATAATAGAACAGAAATATATCATGGTTGGACATCAGAAGATTTATTCATTATCAGTGATATCATGTACAACAATAATACCAATTGTGACTATTCACATCACTCCCCGACTACATAAACTGAGTACATATAACGTTCAGCGGTAGTTGTGCAACCAACCGTCGCGACGTTTCATAACAGCCAGTTATCACTAATCGGGACTTAATTACCCGAAAGTACATGACATGTATTATTCCTACTAACTATAGTTTTATTAGCAATTGGCCGACTACGACCAAGGCCGACTACAACAAAAGTAAAGATATACTACTGACATCATCCCCCCTAAAAAGAAGTCGTCTTGCAGATGACTGAAAACCAAAAATGCCAACTCGAGTTCTTTTGGTGTTGGCCAATTCCTTTTATTTTCCCTGTGGCTGACTCTCCCTGTCGGCTGAAAGTCGCTGCACATCAACCACCTGTGTATCTTTTTCCACCACTAGTTGATCCTCCTCTGCCAACTGATTGTCACTCTCACCCAATACTTTGTCTCTCCCTACCCACTTCTCCTCAGGAGATGCAACTCTCGTCTGCTCAACAACCAATTGCTCCTGTGACTGCACTATGATGGCTGGTTGCACTGCAAATTGGCAATTCCAATAAATCTGATGGGGGTCTGGGGGCAACGCCCCCAGCGGGGTCAAGGGGCAGCACCCCTTGCGAGGGTCTGGGGGCAGCGCCCCCAGCGGGGTCGAGGGGCAGCGCCCCTTGCGGGGTCTGGGGGTAGCACCAAGACCAATTTAACACTTCTGAGACCACCCGAAACTGCATCGCGTACCTCATTTTCATGACTCTTCCAGAGGTTCTGAATAGTGCTGAAAAAGCCGAAAAATACAGATTTTGCATTGTTTTTCTTAGACTTTACTTTCTCCAGGTCGATGCTTGGTGTGGCTATGGATGGTACGATGCTCCAATTTCCGTATTGGTGATGCTTGCTGGCAACTGATACTGCTTTTGCATTTGACTCCGTCTTCTTACGTCTCCCCTTGTTCAAGTTGGCACTAAGTACGACTTCTCCTTTTCTGCACCGTACGGCCTTCCCTTGCTTAGTGCGTACAAACTTCTTCTTTATGCGTACGGACTTCTTTATGTGTACAGACTCTTGCTTTACACATCGTACGGATTTCTTCTCGGCGCACTGTATGACCTCCTCCTTGGCCCAGTGTACGACGAACTTCACCTCACATCGTACGAATTTCTTCTCAAGGTGTACAAATTTCTCCCCGCACCGTATGAACTTCCTCTTTTTAGAGCATACAACCCTCTTCTCCAAACGTACGACCATCTTGTTAGAACGTACGACCTCCTTGTTACAACGTACGGCTTCTTTGCTACAACGTACGACCTCCTCGTCAGATCGTACGGACTTCTCCAGACAACAAAGTCGTATGAACTTCTTCAGGCACCAAGGGTATACAAACTTCTTCCTGCTTAGCCCTTCCTTTCTTCGCGTGACTGTCTTGGCTTCTGAAAAAACTTCTCTCCTTTCCTCTTCTTTCCCGAGTGTGACCGTTCGACGTACTATATGCTGAATAAGAGTATTGCCTTTTGATTTCTTATATAACTTGCCGTCCTTAGAATTTCTTTTATTTTTCCCCTTCTTCAATTTTTTAATTCTTTCTATTTTTTCCCATTTCACTCCTTTTATAATTTATAATTTTTCTTTTTTCCTCTTTTCATTTTTTCTCTTCCTAAATTCTATTTCTCTTTTATTATTCCTCCCTCTTTCTCTCTCCTCTTTCTTCATGTTTTGCTTTTTCTCATTTTCTCTTCCATTTTTCTTTATTTTTAGATTTCTTTCTTCTCTCTCTTCATCTCTTTTCTTTTTTTCAAATTTTTTAATTTTTTCATACTTTTCATTTTTAACTCCAACACAATTTTTTAATCTCGTACTTGCTCGGACTTGTGGACTGGCGTATTGTCCAGTTTTGATACTCTTTCTTTGTACTCTCCATACTCGACCCGAAGTGCTTGGCTGGGCCTTCCCTGTTTCTCTTCTTCCTTGATTTCCCCAATTTGTAGCATGTTACACTCTCAGTGGAACACTTCATAGTCTTCCATCTGCCAATGAAATAAGCCATTCAGCGAGCTTGTCTCGTCCTTTGAACAATTCTCGAGTTCAAGTATGCCTTCGGTGTTTGGTTCCATAGCTTTCCTTCCTTCGTCCACATCCGACTCACCTCCATCCAATTCAGTTCCGGAGGAAGCCAATTCTTCGCTCACGGCTTGGTTCTTCAAGTCGATGATGTACTTCCGCCCGTTGTTCTAGATCGAGAGTGTGCTCCTCTTCCAATTATGATTTGCCTTTGTCGCTATCAGCCATCCACTCCCAAGTAGTGCATCATACGCTTTCCTCTGTAATGGGATGACGATAAAATTTAGCAAAAACTGGAGTGTCCTGATCGTCACCTTTTGCGCCATCAGTGTTCCCAACGGCTTAATACCATGTTGGTTAGCGCCCACTGGTTGGAATGCCGGCGGCCAGAGTGTAGGCTTCCCGAGACTCTTCCATGTGTCTTCGGGTAGTATGTTGACTCTCGATCCTCCGTTGACGATAGTATTTCTCAAGATATTCCCTCTGATCTCCATATGCACGACCGCTGACATCTTCTTGATGTTCGCCGTGAGCAATACTGGGTCGATTGTTTGTTCACTGTACGGTGGCGGTTCTGGTACCAATTCTTGCCTTCGATCCTCCGATCACGGTTGCTTGCCATCCCCAACGATGTTTGTGATCGCCAGTCCCAACTGCGGCATAGTCTGGAGAAGGTCAGTTACTTTGATCGGTACGATGGTTTGCAGTACTTGCCGTACAATGTTGGTTTCCGCCTCCGACCGTCAAGAGGTTCCTGGCTTCTGCAAAGGTACTTTGTTTTCCTTCGCCATCTGCAGTTCACTTCGGTTTTTGCTTCCTTCATCCTTTGTTTCTCCGTACATGGATCTGGGTAAGTGGCCTTTTTTGCTTGTGCTCTGTTGATCGCCAATACCTCTTGTTCTTCTACTTCCAACATGTGGATACCCTTTTGCTTAGGGCATTCGTTATCTTCATGATTGCCTGGTCGACACCACTTACACAATCTTCCTCCCGAACCTTGACCGTTTTGGCAGTCCCTGGCGAAGTGGCCCCATTCGTTGCACTTCCGGCATTGGATCATGGGCCATCCTTTGCTATCGTACTGTATCTTACTTCTCAGAGTTCTGTTACTTCGGTAACCTCCAGGGGATGCATTGCTATTGTACTAGGGCTTTGGTGGTGTGTTAGGCGGTGTCGAAGGTTCTCCCTGCGCAAAAAGTACTTGTGCACTTTTGGCTTTTAAGTTGTATGGGCATTCCTTGACGGAATGTCCCATCACTTGGCAGATATCGCAGAATAAGTTCTTGGGACAGTTTGCCTTCGTGTGACCTGCCCCATTGCAGTCCGTACACCACAGTTCTTTGGCTTCTCTCGTACTCTTATAGTCGGCCTTCAATTCTTTCATCATTCGCATCATATCTTTCTTGAGTGCTTGTATAGTCTTGGATTCGCCGCTGCTATCGTCCGTACTCTCCTCGTCGTTTGTCTTCTTTTTCCCTCAGGAGGATGTTTTGTTTTCACTTTCTATATCCATCGCCCGATTATATGCTTCAGTGTAAGAGGATGGCGGGACTACTTTCATTTTTCTTTGAAGTGAGGGAATCAATCCTTCAATAAACCATCTCTTCTTTAGGCTATCTGCTGGCTGTGCCTCAAGCTTCCCTATCAAATCTTTTAATTTCCGATTGTAGGTCCGCACGCTCTCGTGCCTTCCTTGTTTAGTATTGTAGATCTCCGTGACAATCTTGCTATCGTCTCGTAGGAGCTTGAACTCCTCCTGGAAAGCTTGCTTCAATGACCTCCATGTAGCTTTCTGTGCTTGATCCAATTCAGAGTACCAATCAATGGCACTATCTCTGAGTGTCGCTGGGAATGCTTTTAGCCACTGATCTGGATCATCCTGTCCGTTGGCCATCTAGATAGTTTCATATGTCTTACAGTGTCGTACCGGATCTTCTAACCCATTGCCCATGAACTTCAGCAGCTTCTGCCGCTCTGGAGTAGCCATCTTTCCCCGCTGTCCTCCTTGTGTGTTGGACCCAATTAGACTGGTTTCCCCGGTACGTTCCGGTGCGTCACTTGCACTCTCGGCCACGTACGAGTCACTCCCACGTCGTCCGTCAGCGTCCGCGACACCGTGAGTCTACTGGGGTTTGCTTTGGTACTCTTTCCGCCTCGGGGTGCTGGGCTTAGATCTTACACTCGTCAACCGTTCTTCGTTGTCCGAGAGGGACAACTCCCGAAAACATCTGATGCTACTACTCAATTCATCTTCGTGCTCATAAGGATCATATCTTCCTTCGTACGGGGTGCCGAAGGGTTCTTCGTCCCTTCCTTCCGTCAAACTTTGGTGCGCTTGTCGAATGGATGTGTCTATTCTTGTCAGATTTTCATATGTTCTTTTAATACTTTGATTTATTTCAATTAAATGCTCATCCAATTCCTTAGCGGCTTGCTTCAGTCTTCTGCGCCGGTTTTCTTGTTCTTGCAGCGTGAGTGATCGCCTAACCTTTTCTTCCTAAGTCTCGTGCCCGTCAGGTACTCAATTCTTGTCTTTGTTCGATCGTACGGGCATTTAAGATTTGTTCAGGTGATCATTGCTGACTGCCGGATGTACGTCGTCGGCTAGTGTCTCGTTCTTCTTCTTCTCTTTGGTTCTCTCTTCATAGCATTGCAGTATTTGCTGCCTTCGATGTTCCGGATCCTCTTCTTCTCGAAGGCCCTGCAGGATAATGAAATAACGGGCCAGCAGTCTGGGCATTCGATTTAGGAGATGATCCACCTCGTCATTTACTTCCAGCCTATCCCAGATAACTTCCTCAGGGATCTCTTGCCTGCAGGATTCTCTTCATACGTGGTCTCGTAAAGATATCTTCCACAGATTGACAAGATCTTCAGTTAATAGGTCTTCCCTTTCCTCATTGCTATTCACGGGCTCATCTGTCGGAAGACCTATCACGCTGCCATGACGAGTGATTCCCTAGTCCGCTCAGGCAATGACGCCAAATGTTTTCCCTACGGAATGTAATTCAAGTACTACGTACTAATGAGCAAACTAAATCATATGCAGAACATGGAATAGAATAATAGAACAAAAATATATCATGTTTGGACATCAGAAGATTTATTCATTATCAGTGATATCATGTACAACAATAATACCAATCATGACTATTCACATCACTCCCCGACTACATAGTCTGAGTACATATAACGTTCGGCGGTAGTTGTGCAACCAACCATTGTGACGTTTCATAACAGCCAGTTATCACTAATTGGGACTTAATTACCCGAATGTACATGACATGTATTATTCCTACTAACTATAGTTTTATTAGCAATTGGCCGACTACGACCAAGGCCGACTACAACAAAAGTAAAGATATACTACTTACACTCTCGTTGATCAATCTTGTGGATCTCCTGCAGTATTGATAGCCTTTGCGAGTTTGTGTCCCTACATCCACAAAACATCATGGGGATGAGGATGGCTGGAAAAACCACGGGGGCATGTCTGTATATGATAGGTCATGATGTCTATAAATGTTTCTCATTCAGCTATAGACTTAAAGTTCGATTTTTTTCTTGTAGTTCCAGATATTAAATATGTTAGCATGTTTGAGTCAATCTTGGTGAGTAAATGTAAATTTTAAAGGAAGAAAAAATGATCCTATAAACTTGATTTTAGAACAGCTTGGATCAGCATACTAATTGATTGTTTACATCAGAATAGTCACCAGAACAGAAATGGATTTACCATAGTTCAGTACACCACAGCAATTCTTTTTGGAGAAGATAACGTGCTTTCCCAAATGATGCTTACTGTTTAGACAAGTACATTTGATGATGTCATTTTTATTTATACATGGACTTAAGTGCTTCCTTGGGTTTTTGTCATTGTCTTGAGCATATCTCTTCACATGACTGCATCTTTAAGTGATGCCTTGAAAAGCTCTGCTTCCATAATTAGATAATTTCTTGCACTCAGTGATAATGAAAGCCTAAGATATGTATGTATTTCATGGAACTGTCTCTTATATGTGATTTTATTAGTATGGAATATGGAAAAAGGCAAAGGTGCAGACTTTAAATAACTATTAATATGTAGATATATGATCTTTACAACCAATGCCACTTTCTGCATTTAACAAAGGGGTCTTATTGTCTATAGACAAAGTATGCAGTAATATATCTGAATTTATATTTCTGGAATAATCTTGGATATTGCAAGTGGACATCCCTTTTCATTCTGTTTATGCTGTAATCGCTCCTTAAAGACAAAAGATGAACAACGTGCAACATGTTTTAGACCCAGTAAAAATGATTGCACAATTACGATTACCATTACTATTACTAAAAAAATGAATATATTATTTCCATTCTGACTTTTCTGGTTATCTTGTTTTTAGCATCTACAGTTATTTGTATGAAATTGGTTTATTCTAAATTTTTCATCTCTTAACAGACTCATGAAGCTACAATGATTGGAACAATGCTTGGATTGGCAGCATCACACAAAGGGACAATGCACCCAACCATTTCTAAGGTCAATGCTATGAATCATTTTATTCGCTATGACATAAATGCTGCATTAATAATTTATATTTGGGAGAGATTTGCTCTTTAGATTGCTTTCCTCTATATGCTAGTAAGATGGAGACATTTAGCTAGATTTTGTCTTTCCACACATTTTAAAGAGAGCAAAGCTCAGTACTATAAGCTATCATAATCATCAATTCCTCCAGATCCCATTGCAAACACATGACAACAAGATGATCATAGAAGTCAATCTGTCATTGTAAGTTAAATTAGGAAATGGATCATATTTTATAGAAGGATTTGTCCATGTAAAATTACAGTGGGCAAAAATAGCTCATTAAGCTTCTAGACAGGAAAAGCAGCCAAGTCCTTGGCTTAATATGGCGCCATTTACCCTTTATATGCTAGAGCCAAAATGGGCACCAGTGAATGAGGTTTTCAAATGCTATGCAAAATATAATGTATTGGCAGGAAAAAGGGTGGTCCAATGGAGAAGAAAGAGATGAGTTTTAGGTGTTTTTGTACCTTTCCAGAGTTAGCATCCGTTTTTAGCCAAGATTGCTACCTCAATTGTAGTTTTCATGAATGTAACTTTTTCAAAACTTCTTGAACATACAATTATTTGTTTTTTTTTTTGAAAGAGAAATACCTTAAACCAAATAAACTCGTCATTTAATTAACTTAAATCGAATAGTAAAATTCAATTCTTTTATATTGGGTAAATAGCATGACTTAGTTATTTTTGTTTAGCTCTTTTGAGGTTTAATCTTTTTTAATGAAAAATCATTAGACATTTTGACTTCTTTGGGTATATATAGGATTAATCTTGTGGCAATATTGGGAAGGAATCTCAAGGATATATTGGCTTGTTTAAGAAAAGTCTTACTGTAAAGCCAACCGAGTTTCCAGATTATAAATGAAATAAACTCTGAATAATGAAGTCTGATTCAAATATTAATTCGATAATGGAAATTTGATGAGTAAATATAATAGCTGTTTCTAATTTATCAATTAAAACCATGCATTTAACTTTCAATATAAATCTGCCTATATATCATTATAGGCCTCGGACTTGAATGCTTTTCCTGATTGATATTCTTAAACTCATGCGTCTTACGTTGGAGTTCTTTCTGTTTTATGTAATTGAAATGTATACACCCATATTATAAATTTCTACTCATGTAGAGCAATTCCATAATAGGTAGTCTGATAATAGAAATAAGTCTGCAATGTACCAATCATGCCCCTTCTCTCCTCACTTCCTATTACCTTTTATATCTCTATATCAAAATGAAATGAGGCACCCCTTGAAGAGTGATCTCCCTTCAAAAGACACGACTTTTGTTAACCTTTTCTTTTCATAATGAATTGCTGCTCTTTATAATAACTTACTTTGATTTACAAAGCATTGCCTTCATTAGTACTCGCTTCATAAACAATAATTCGCTGTATTGTGTTTGTCTTCTTAGCCTTAATTGATATCGATTTCTTTAATGTTAATTCCTTTGTTTTGGAGACCTTAATTAATTGTTTATTTGGATGATTATTCCTTCACACAGCGATAGTAATACCATCTTTGATGATGCTGAAGGTGTCTGACGATATTGCAAGGAATGAGACGCATCACCTATTTGTTAACCTATACTTGCAATACTATTCTCCGCTCCTTACTCTGCACTGGTATATACGTATTGGTCTTTGAGTGCATCGACTGTGAATCACTTTAACATATAGTGACGACTCAATGAGGGTGGCGATGATGTATCTACCACCACGTCTTATCCTCTAACATGTTCAATTCCCTTGTATCCTTTGTGACTGCAAACTCCAAGTCAATTCTACCTTAGCAAAGATAGCAGCTAACAAAAGAACATGGTAATTCCTTCCCGTTAATCAACATGGTCAACTCAACTGTTCAGAAGAATGCGATTGCTTTAAAGGATCAGTGCCTATTCAAACTGGCTTCAAATACTCCAAAGTAATGTTGTGGTGTGGGTCAGGCAATGAAGAGCATGCCGATAATCCCCAATAGACTAGCCCAATCACTTCATCGATATGGCCATTGTTTATATAATGCTTTGTGTATATGACTTAATCGCCTGTATAAATCTTCAAACATGAATTAAAATGCTCTAAGGATATGCGAGAATATATTAAGCCGATATCCATTGGACGGGCATAGCAAGCTTATTAATCACCTTCCCTTCATATGCATTGTATTCATATATTGAGACTTGAGAGAAAGATCTAGAGAAATATAGTGTTTCAACCTAGAGATAGAAAAGTAGTTACTATATAGATATGTTAGTGTAATACAAAAGAGTACCTAGCAACTGTTTTGGAACAGGAAGGCATAAAAACAACAATGCCCGTTTAGTAATCTGTAAGTCTCAAGGCTGGGTGGTGGCTTGTAGTATGGAAGATCAACTTGTTTCCACTGTTGTGTTCTGAAGTTCATTGTATATGGCTCCAGTTTCTGGGAATGGTAAGAGGGATTGTCTTTGGAGGATTGGGATCTCACTTACCATTTAGGTTCCAAGCCTCATGATTATGTTGATTTGGAGCAATTATATGTTGTCTCTTTGTCCTTCCTTTGTGCCTTATGCAGCTAACTTCAGTTAGCTTCTTTTGTTGCTCTGATTAGAGAATAGTTCCTTAATAGCTGCTGTCTTGTTATGTAGATGCTGATGGTATAGCAAGTACAAGCATTCCTTTTGATCTCATGCTGTTTTGGAGACCAATCTGATTTTCTTTTTGCCATTGAATTTAAACAGTGACATACAGTGTTGAAAAAATGCAATGCCAGCCCCTTGTTCTTCTTCCATTTTTTGAACTAGCTCATAGATTATGTCATTGGTGTTTGCTAATAAGATGACGAGGGAAGACTTATAAGGTTGATTTCATGTGAGAGATTTATAGTAGTTGAAGAATTAGCAAGGGAAATGGGCTTGATTGGGAAGACTTTTTTCAGAAGTTGACTTTCTTGCAGCTTGAGCCTTGGATATTTAGTAGAGGTGTAGCTGATTTTTGAAGGATGGAAGTGGGTTCAGCAGAGGAAAGCTTGGCAGGTTTAAATACTTTACCAACATATGTTTTTCCATATTCTTCAGTAAGATTATGATTTTAGTTTCTGTTGGATTGTACCTTTTAGTTCTAGATATATAGCATCTTGAAATGTATTTCCTCTTTTATCTAGAAAGTTTTCTGTCCATTCTCCTATCTTACAGGGCAGTGAGTAATAAAATGCCTTTTAGCTCCTGCGTCATTCTGCAATTTTGCTGCAAACATGTATTTCTCATATTCCAAGCAAAATATTGATTAAACTTGGATAAATTGCAGAGCTTCATATTGTCATGATAGCTTTTACTTCTTTGATCTTATCTTCTCTATCATGATAGAATTGTTCTATTGTCTCATGCTTTAATTGTGGCAGGCCACAATCTGCAATATCCTATTGACCCAGATATTCAGGCTTCATTTCACCTCATGCATTTCTTGGTCCAGCCTTTGCTAGATTTTCCCACCAACTTCAAAGTTTACTAGAGAATAGCCTTACAATATAATTAACTTTCTGGGGGTTAGTCCATGAAGTTTTTGACTCATAAATTTTTAAGACTATCATACAATGTACATATGATATCATAAAGATCTATTACTCTTTCTATATTCAAAATAAAACCACTATTCGAGATTGATTACATTTGCTCAGGATGATTTTTTTAAACAGTACTTCTTCCATGATTTCATCAAATCCATCATCATCATCTATATTTGCATTATTTTGCCATTCTTCCATGGGTTTTGATTCATTAAACCTCAGATATCTCAGATGATTCTAAAATTGTTTCTTGAAATTCTTGTTCATAAATCTCTTCTTCACTAGAATCTTTTTCTATAAAGATTGGTTCAAAGAGAATTTTTTTTTTTTGTAATACCTACTTGTTGACACCAATCTTTATTTTCTTTTGCTACAACCTTTAATTTATTCTTTTCAAACAATTCTTCTGTGCTACAGTGGGTGGCTAATGTAGAAGTTGTAGCTTTTTCAGACTGTTTTCTAGTTTTTATCATTAATGGTGGTTTGTCAGGGACTGCTACTGTCTTTCCGTTTTCTTTTTCAGAGCTGTCCTTTTTATCTTGTGTAACTCTCATCTTTTTTTAATAGGCTCAGATTTATCCGATTTTCTGAATACATTTTCTTTGAGAGCCTTATTATTACTAATATCTCTTTGCAGCTTTTTGTGATGATCATACTGCACATCTTTTATGTGATGTACTGTGGCTTCCATTCTGGTTTGGCAAGTATGAACTTGATTAGTTCTAGTTTCAGTAGTTGTGTATTGGTGAGCCAAAGTTGCAAGTTCGGTGAATAAACTATCACTTATACTATCCATAGTATATATTTTATGTTGAATTTCTTGAGCAGTAGAAAGCGTGTTAGAGACATCTACAACGATGCCATCTATATTTTCTTGGGTGGAGATTCGCCACTGAGCCAGCCAATTTCTTTGGGCTTGAAACTTTTTCTGCTGCTTCAGTAGCATTGCGTGGATCTTGGAGTCTTAACTAGCTCGAAGCTTATAATTTTGGTTGAGGACTGTGAAAGATTCAAGAGTTGGCCATTAGCCAGGCTCATAGCTCACTAAATCTTCTTTCCTTCCATCCATCGCTATTTCAAACTTAGTTTTCTTCTCAGAATTTTTCTTATGAGCTCTTTCTTTTATTATAGCCTACTTTTCACGCATTTGCCTTATTTTGACTACTTGTTGGTGTACGTCTTATCATCCACTGAACACTTCAGAATAAAATGTCCAAAGACACTCTATCCTCTCTTGAACAAAGTCATTGCGTATGCTAAGATTGCAAGAAGATCATATGGCGACTCAAAGGTTTCTTTCGTCAGGTCATGACATGTGGATAAGCTCAATGGGCGTTGTGATATGCTGGTAATACACAACGGGACTTACGTTAAGGAATTTCTCACAAGTTCGGGACTTAGACGAATTTATCATTAAAGGCTTCTTCGGTTGGGATTTTCAGTTTGGATCTCAAAAAAAAGTGCAAAAAAGATAAGGGTTCAGGGGTTCTAATCTATCCCTAGGAATTCAAGAGATAGTAAAGATCAAGTGAAACGAGTAACCACGCTTTGTTTCTCCTCCCTAGGACAACTACACAAAGTGGGTGCAATCTTCAAAGGGTGTGATTATAATTTTCATGCCTCGAATAAGACCGAAGTTAAGCATCCACAATTACAAGCTCAGGCTAACTTTAAGCATTGAATGAAAATCATCCATCCGAAGAAAGTATGAGCAATATTTCACCATTAATCTATACGATCAAATCTTGCATTCACTTAACAAACATTCAAAGCAAATTCTATTTTAATTGTAATCTAATTGTAATCTATTTCTAATCTATGGTTGAAGAAGTTATGCAACCTTGCACACTACTTGACAATAAAAGTGATTCAAAGCAAATCATGCATAAGAACTTTTATTATTGGAAATAGTCTAACACAACAATTTCATATATTGTCTCCACACAAATGAAAATGAGAGATCATAAGTTTATATAGAGTTTTTAGAATCAAATGAAAGGCCAATATTAAAACAACTTTAACGGCCAAGATTAATACAACTCAACGACCAAGATTAATACAACTCAACCCTAATTAGGGTTGCCCGAAATAACATCAGTAAACAACCAGTAAACAAGCAGTGAGGTGGCAGTTGGAGCTATCTTCAAGGGAAGGCGTCTCTATCCTCCTGGGCAACATTGTGCTCGACGAATCTGGACACGATTGTGACGACTTCCTCCATCGTGACTGGCGGTAGCATGTTTATCCTGAATTCAAGCTTGTCCAAATCCTCAGCACATTTGGCGAAGGTGTTCTCCCAATCTGTTTCCTGTTTCACGAAATCATCTCAGATGGACAAGAGGTTTGCCACTTTTGTGAAGTCTTGCCTCAGAATTGGTCGTGTAGTAGAGAAGAAAACTTCCTGAACTTTATGCTTCAACCTCTCTAGCTGCATATCGTTCTCTCAGACAATCTCTTTGTCAAACACGTCCGCAGTTATGAGATAAATTTTTCTCTGGATTTCTCTGACATGTTCCTCAATTCTGAGACCATCAACCTTTGCCTTGTCCAAAACCTTGCTCCGCATTGTTAATGCCCAAAACGAATGATGAAAGTCATACGCAATTCCCGTAGCAATCACCTTTCCCTCGACCAATTCTTCCTTTGGGATGCCCTTCAGTATTTTGAGGCATGGAATGAGGCTCTCCTGAATATCTGAGAGGTTATCCCAAGTTTCTACCATGACAACCAGTCGGGAAAGGAATGAGGAAGTCTGCCCGTAGGCGAGCGTCAATCTCTCCACGAACAAAGCCGCTTCAGTGCCCTTGCTTGTCATCCATTCTTGGGCCTCCTTGGCCGTGACCATCCCTTCTTCCACATCCTTGGCCATCTCTTGTGAGGAATTGAGAAGAGGAGCTACTGCATCACCCTAATTGAGTGGTTGGGTTAGATGCCATATACTCCTTTAGGTGCTCGACCTCTCTTTTGTACTCTTTCTTTTTTGCCACTTCCTTTTCCAATCTCGCCTTGATAGTTGAGACAGAGTTATCCAGTTCTTCTACCTCTTGGCCTTTTGTTGTTGGGCCAAGGTCTATAGTGGTTATGGCGTATTGTTGGGGGATTATTTCATCTTATGCTTTATCAATTGTTGGTACTGCGATCTGTATGGAATGGCCGCCGGCTTCGTCCCTATGAGTTGTGGAAAATTTCTTGGCAGGTTTCTTAGTAGCAACTTGTTCTAGCCTCGCCAAGAAATCCACAGTATCATCTTCTTCTTGGACCTCAACTGGTGCCTAAATTTTCATCCTCTCCTTTAGCCAATTAGGAATGGTAGGCTGTTCAATACTATCCTCTTCCTGAATATTTTCTGCACTTGGTACGTCCAAAACTCCTTTGAGAGCGGAAATCATCCCCTCTTGGAATTTATCATTTTGGACATCCATTTCATCTTCAGAACCCAGTACTTATGTGCCCATTGGAGATGGGGGCTCATCGTCATCCAACTGGATTGGCTCATTATTATTCTCCTGAATTGGAGCAGGTCTCATCATCTCAGCCAAGGATTCGTCGGTAGTAGCTACTAGCTCATCAATGTTTCTAGACGCTGTGTAACGAGATGGCTCCATCCTCTGTCTCTTTTGAGTAGGCTCAATTTTTGCAATCACTTCTTTCCTCTTCCTAGCAATATCAACGAAATCATCATTGTGGGATGCGCCGACATTGGAGGAGTATGACTCTGTCTCGCTCAACAAATCATACATGAGTGTCACTCTTTTCTGCCTCAACTCCTAGACCTGTTGGTTGACCCACCATTGAGAATACTTAATCATCGGTCTCATCAATGTAGCCAAGTTTGAATGCTCAGGCTCTGACCACTTCACGGAAGGAAGAGGCCAACTCTCATCAAAGCTCGAATAGACATAATTTCCGTTGTCTTGCAACTGATCGGGCACTCGGCAAAGTTCGGTTGCTCTTATCAAATCCACTGGCGTTCTAGACCATAACCTCTTTCTGACTTCATAGTTGTCAGCGGCATTTGCCCAGAAGTCCTCCAAGTCTACTCTTTGCTTGTATCTTTTCCCATCCACGGTTCGAATGTGATGATGAGGGTCAAAATTGGCCCTGGACCAATAAGTTGTGAATGGCTACCATTGAATTTCTAGCCTGGTGCTCTCGACTGCTTGTGCTGACAGACAAGACTCCAACATATTCCCAATAAAGAATGGGAAAGTAATAGCCGCCTTCTTACTTGGCCTCTGGATGTTCTGGTACTCTTCCAACTGTCTCAGGACTTCCAGCAAAATCATCCGATTAGTAGGATAGATAGGAAGCTTATAACAACTTCCAGTGAATCCCTGAATCCTAACATATGTAAACCTTGGAAATTGGATAAACTAGGATCCATACCTACTGATCAAACTCTTGGCTTCGTGACTCAACCTCTGGTGAGTTCCTCCTTGAAGTATTCTCGTGATATACATGAGGAAAGCATCGTGTGCCCGCCTGAAATGAGACTTCTCCCTGAGTTGAAGTTGCGGGTAGCAGTCATAGGGCTTGAGCTTGTTTTCACCACTTCCGACTTTGCCTTTGCATATAAGTCCTGAGTATCTGTACAATCTGGCTAACAAATAGACGATATAAGAGCTCATGTGGAAAACTTGGTCTTCTCCAGATTGATCAACTGCTCGTTGAGATTGTTGCTTATCATTCGAGCCCAGTTGAACATCTTCACGTCGAAGGGAATTTCATCGATAAAATAAGACATCCACGTCTCGAAATATGTGCCCTATGGATTGCCAGCTATCTTGTTCAACATCAGAATGATATCCCCATAATCTTCCTTAAAATCTGTCTGACGCAGCTTCTTAGGCATCTTTTTTGTGGATGGTCTAGGCTTCTCCAACGATGACTTATTAATATTGGTGGCGCACAATTCAGACTGGCTATCATACAATCTCTTGGCGTCTTCCTTGGTTTTATAGTTGGTCCGGTGATGCGTCGGGATGCCAAATGCCTCCTGTATTGCTACTTCGCCAAGGTGAGCTAGAATCCTTCTGTCGGGTGCCATAATCTGTCTCTCCTGCGCATCATAATGAATGGTGCGTTCTACCATCAACTCGGCACATTCTATCGCAAGCGGGAATACGACTGCTTGGAAAATTCCATTCCTCACCATCCGTTTGGCAATTGGTGTCGGTAATCCAACATGTCCATATACTCTCTTTTTGAACTCCGTGAAGTCTACATTCCTGAGGTCAGTGTCTGCGATATTTTTCCATTTAGAAATAATCTTCGACTATCGCTGCAACCCTTTACTGGCGAACTTCATCGACACCTTTTTTGATGATTCTCCAGGTGTGGTCATTAACCTGCAATAAAAACACTAACATTAATATGGAGAGTTTAAAATATAATTTATTCTCGTGCCTTTTAGTTGAAAGCTTTACTTTCAGCTTATTAAAAGATTAAATTTCTGCGGAAAAACAAGTTGAAAGTAAACGAATTTGCTTGAGATTTTTCCAGAACTTAGCCAGAATGAAAAAGATAGAAGAAGAATTGATAAATTCAGCCAACCAAACTCCAAACCTTAGGAAAAATCTTCTGGCTGCAAATAAAATTCAGATTTTGAGAATTCAACTAAAAAAGCCAATGACAAAGTGCGCCAACTTTGCTAAGAAGTTCGATTTTCAGCCAAGAAATTCTTTCGCTTCTCCAAAAATTACTTCCTCAGCATAAAAAATTACTCCTTCCTCTAAGAAAATTTACCTTGCCTGCAGAAGAATCGATCTTGCCTTATTTTCTTGCAACTTCGAGAGATTAACTTCTCTTCAGCTGAGTCTGTGAAAAATGAGTTGCTGAAACTCATTATAATGTTGAAGAATTCGATTTGTTTTAGCAACTGCATCTTTTTCTCTCGATTTCGATTTGTTTTCTTCTATTTAATCAGGAAAGTTTCCATTCTTTTTCGAAAAAACTCCATGGCGAGCTTATCCAGGTGCCAACTTTAGCAAATTCCTTTGATCTTCAAAAATTCAATTTTTGCTAGACGTTTATCTTTTTATTTGGAAAATATTAAATGTCCAATTAAATTAAATTTGGTTTTTCGAAGGCGAATTTTAATTTTGCTCATGGATTTTCTCTTTTTCTAGCATAATTTATTTTCTTCCAAGAATTTCCTTCTCTTCGAAGGCATCTCTGGCGAATTTTATTTTTGTCCGAGGCATTTTATATTTCCAAGTGTTGGAAATAAATTATCCAAAGTGTTAAAATGTTTAATTTATTTCCAACCCGTTCATTTTTAACGCATGGCTATTTTAATTTTTCCTTGGCTAAATATTTATTTTCCAAGTTATTTCACTTTCCGCCTAGCCAAGTTGGATTTTCTAGCTGTCTTGCCAACAACTATTACGCCATATTCTTATTTTCATTTGCCATGGCGAACTTCAAATTGTGCTGGGCATATTTTCCATGCCAAAAATCTAAATTTTTCTTGCCAAAAATCTAATTTTTTCTCTTGCTTGGACGATTTTCTCTAGGAAAAGTCGGACTTTACCATGTGTTTGGACGTATTTCCTAGGCAAATTTCCATGACACTTAGACAAATTTTCATCCCTTTTTGCTAGGGGCGGACTTTCTAACCTCTTTGCCATACGTATTTTTCTCTGTGCACTTGGCCGACTTCATAAAATTTTCCCTAGGTATCCGTACTTAGGCAAATTTTCGATTTTCTCCTTCCAAAGCATCAAATACTAGCCAAATTTTCATTTTCTCCCTCTTCCTAGGCTAGGCGGACTTTATCAACTTCTTTCCATGGTGGGGCGGATTTCATAAATATCTTTCCATTCCCCTCTCAAGGCTGGGTGAACTTTGGAGAAGGCATGCCAATTCTTGGCCAAGGCTTGGGTGGACTTTGCATGGGTGTCGCCATCTTTTGTCTAAGGCTGGGCGGACTTCCTTGCTCTTTGCCATGCTGGGGCGAACTTCAAGATGTCCTTGCCATTGCCTCATCCAAGGTATGGAATACTTTGTGAATGTCTTGCCATTTTATGGCAGACTTGCTAACCTTCTCGCCATCCTTCATCTCCATGGCAAGAGCGGACTTGCCAAGGTGTTTGCCATTTTTTTCGCATGGACGAGCTTGAGGATCCAAACTTAGGCGAATTTCTTCATGGATTTGCATGCTTTTGGGTTGATTTTTCGTTGATTTTCTCATTTCGAAGGCCTGATTTTTTTGATTTTTCAATTGATTTTTTCAGATTTTTCATTGCTTTTCCATGCTTTTCATTGATTTTTCGTTGATTTTTCGATTTTTATAATGATTTTCATTGAATTTTAGATTTTTTTTTTGGCTGATTTTTGGTTCTAAAGATGGAAACGTTGACTCGCTTGACCAGGGTTGACTTTCTAAAAATAGAAAAAGCAAAATCCCTAAAAAATAGGGAACCCATTTTGGTCCAGAAATGCCAAAAATGAAAAAGCAAAAAAGCAAAAAAACAGATTCCCTAAAAATTAGGAAGTGTTATAATTGGCCCAAAGCACAGGCGATCTTCGTCTCCCGGACCTTCTGAGCCCTTCCGTGACGTTTAGGTATTGATTCAGGCATGGATTCTCAACTTGGCTCGGATGACCTCTCAAAAAGATTGACTTGAAACTCTCAAAATGATGACCTCATGAAACCGTTGCGCGAAAGCGAAACCCTAAAAACTAACAAACTACTGGGGGTCCCCATTGGCAATGGGGCGATGCGTGAAAAGGTCACAACACTACCTTATCTTCATCTTCTTCTTTTGGAGTTAAGAGCAACTTAAGAATGACTTGGTTTGCTAATATATCCATTAACTGAATATTGTTGGTTAAATCTAAGATAGTGGCCATTGAGGCCTGGATGGATAGGAATTTATTGACATTTGTCTCCTGACAGTATTAACAGGAGTTGTACTAGTGCTAGGTTGCTGGTCAGTGAAGAAATATATAAGTGGCTTATTGCATGTGCTAGCTATTTTGGGTGAGAGTATTAATAAGTCTTGTCGTTGAGTAAGACTTGGTTTGCTGCCTCAGGCTTCTCCTTGGAGGCTCTTCCTCCTGTATTTTCTGAGTTATGATCTGATCTGGATTGGTGAGCATATCTATTACTGAAACCATAGTAGAAGAAATCTTTCGGGGAAAAAGTCAGCAAACCAAAAGGATAAGAAAAAAAAGAAGGGATTTAAACGGGAAAAAATCAGATTAAAAAAAAAAGGAGGAAAAATTTAGAAAAAGGGACGAAAACTTATTGCTTTGGAATTTAAAGGCATTTCTATGGCATAGAGATATAGAGGGCAAATAAAATTGAGATTTTAGTCCATGAATTAATCCATCCATCTAAAACTTGTGTTTGGTAATAGATAAAAGAACAAATTAATCAAAATAATTATGTTAATGGACAATCTTTTACTTATTAAAGTTTTAATAACCACAATAAAGTAATCACACAAGATGCACACACATAAGAGAAGATTTTATGTGAAACCTTTTCGGGAAAAACCATGGCAAAATATTGCTTATATTCAACTTCTTTACAAACTTTGTAGGCACCAATCCACTGTAGACACTAATCTCCAAAACTGAGCACCAAACCAGCAAGAGACACCAATCTCTTGTAATGAGAGGTACTAACCTCCTGATCTCCTCAATTAAGAGGCACCAACGTCCAAATGAATATTATCTGTCTTGTTGCTTCAATATGCTTCACAAATTTTCCTTAATACTTTCACAAAAATCTGCTATTCTTTTGTTCTCAAAATTGCTATACTTCTGCTCTTTTTTTAAAAAGTAAACGCTTTTGACCCGGAGCTATGAACTGGTGAGGTCACAAACAGCGGACCTCATCCCCAATTCAAACATTCAACAATTACACTTAGTGGGGTTTGAACCTTGATGGCAAGAACAACACCGCAAAAACTTAACCATCATACCATGCCACTATTGGCAACTATACTTCTGCTCTTAGATCTTCTATAAGTCTGCTATAATTTTTCTTAGATGTGTTACAAAATTTGCTATAAAAGATATTCTTGAAATTTTCTCATAAACTTCTTCAGATTTGCTCATAGATTTGATCTAGATCTGCTCCTCAATCTGCCTTGAATAGGAAAGATATTCAATAATTGCTTGCCTTGACAACACTTCTCAAACTCATCTTTATGTCTTCTCTAAGGGAGGTGATTTCATGAAGAGACACATACATTGTCAAGAGAGGGCAACCTTTCATTTATATGCACCCTTTCAAACCCAATTTGGGCACTCCATTGGAGGTTGGCCCCTATAAATAAAATGTATTTATTTAAGAATTTTAATTCCTAAAATAAGGGTGCCACAGTTGAAGAGGGTTAGCCCAATAGAGTTAATTTAATTTAATTTTTTAAGGCATTACCAAGGAGTGTGCCACATTAGGGAAGTCGGCCGATACAAAAAATAATTTTATTTAATTGCTGCCTTGTGAGGATAAATCTGCCTTGGAATGGTTGCAATGACAGTAATGAATTTGTCATCATATGCCTTTGACATCAATGACAATAATTCTAACATGTTCAAAATTCTAGCTTGACAACTATCAACATTGTATGGCTTTGATATCATTTACAAGGATCATGAAATTAGACAGATAACTTGTTCACTTTTAGAATCTTGCTTCTTATAAAACTTTCTTTCTCTTTCGTCTCTCATCTTTCTTAAGATTCATATATTCATCATCATAATAAGTTCCAACCCACAGAAGGATAAACTCAACAATTTGAACCAAAGCTTTTAAAATTATCATAATAATTTGAAGAAACAACAATACAACATGAATTAGAAAGAAAACCAAATCCTAAAACATTTGATTAAGTTTATAGGCACGAAAACAAATTCTAATTCAGACTTTTGATAAGCAAGATCACTTAAAAATACAAGCTAAAAGAAGTGTAAATTTGAGGACTCTAGACTCTCTATGACTATGCAACCTTCAAACTTGATATGTCTAAGATGCTTAAAGAATTCAGTTGCTCTCGTTTATATGGCAAATGATGCAAGAAAATCAATGGTTCATCACAAAGATTCAACATCAGCAGGTCACAAATAAATTTTACAAAGATGCTTTTCTTAAATGGAGTGGTCCACTATGTCTTCCGCAACTTTGTTGGGTGGCCAGCAAAGGTCTTCGTCCTGTGTCCTTCCTTGGAACTTTTTCAACACACAAAAAAAGTGTTTACATGCTAAAGATCTCTTCTTGATCATAAGGAGATTCTCTAAAGGAAAAATTGATGCATTGTAGAAGTCTGTGGTGCATGCCATCAAACTCCATTCTTTGTGCCACTAGAGTAGGACGGATTAAGGCAAACTCTTCAAAAATCTCAGCTTCAGGAATCCAATCTAATTCTAAAGGATAAGATTCTAATCTAGGGATAAAGTACCTATTTGGATAACCCATATAAGCTATTCAAATGATCATCTAATAAATTGTCTTCTAAGAAGAATAAAGCATAGATAAGGGAGAATAGTTGAGGAAGAAATGAACAACTTGCTGTTGGTTGGATCAGATCTGACTAATATCTTTTTGGTAGAATTGTCACTACGGAGGAGTACATTTGTACTCGTTATAATTTATTTCACAATGTAACTTGCAAGGGAAACATAAGTGCATGTGTGGGGTTAATGTCTAGGATATTATTTATATATATGGGGATGTAACATTATCTCTGAGGCAAGAATTCACTGTATTGTAATTCTTTTTCTAGTCAATTCTTCATATTGTTGCAATTTTTGATTAATTTGTGATGATTTTTGATCGTGAAGGTTTTATTGTTGTTCATTCTCATAATTATTTTCATTTTTTAGGCTGACTTTACATGTGATGAATAGAAGCAATTCTTTACTTATTCCAATGGAATACAGAACAATCTTTTATGAACATGATCGATATATTGTTTTATTTGTTGACATCAATTTCTTTCCTAGATTTTCCTTTTTTTTTAACCAATAATATCTTGCATTTACAAATAATTTATGTGCATGCCTACAGATGCTTTATGTGCATATACCGTCTCGACACCCACCTTCATTTCCAGAATTGGAGTTACCAACACATGTGCAGGTGAATTATTTATAGTTACTTACAGTTTAGTTTGACATTTGGGAATGGGAACAATTTTATTTGTTACTGATTGTCATGTGTTCATTTTAGTTTCTTTTACTACGAACTTGATTGTTGTGTGCATGGTGGTGATAGCTTTCTTTTAAAGCTCTATCTATACAGTGGATTAATAGTAATGGAAAGCATTTTAATTGGAATCTGCTATTTCACGAGTCTCTTCCTTCATCCATATAGCATTATCTTTAGAAGTGTTGCTTAATTTGTAACTTGATTTGATATATATATTTTTACCAGTCTTTTTTCTTGGTTGACCATAATAAACAATAAATAGCAACTACTTTTCCTTTTTCAATGATTTATTTCAATGGGAACTTGATAAGTCATTCCGCTTATATATCTTGATTTTGCTATGAATTTCAGAGTTACTTTGTGTATTGGTTAACATAGAATAATTTTAATGTGATTTTTTCTATTTTATTGTTGAATCTTTTTAAGAGATTGATAGAGAGTTCAATAAGCTAATGATTTAGAAAAAAAAGAAAGTGTTTATGAATACAGTTAAAAATCATTTTAAATAATAAATTATTATAAATTAGATCAAATTTATCAATTGCTTTTCTGTAATACATTGCTGTGACATTGAAAATCAGAACAATCCTCGAATTGGAAAATCTTATTGTATTTATTAAGGGACTTGTATATCCATGAATAATGGGGATATAAAAGAATAAAAACCTAGGATCAGGAATAAAATGGATATCACTGGAAACATTTTGGATTATATTGTTACCTTTTAATTTGCATCTTTGACTACAAAAAGTAGAACAATATGTAAGGTAAATCCTTTCTTCAAAATTGTAGGGGAAGCTAGCTTTTTAAAGAGTGAAGGAAATGATAAGTTTATTCTCATAGAAAATGATAGAAATACCTAGAACTAAGTTACTGGTTCGTAGGGAGTAGGCATAGAGTTTGGGTTTGATCTGGCTCGGGTCTGGCCTTGTTGGACCTGGGGAGAACTCGGGTCGAAACCAACACCCAATCACACCCAGCCATGGAGTTGAAACAAAATTTGTAAATTTTTATTATTTTTTGACCTTTTTATTGACTTTTAGACATTAAAAAATGCCTCCAACCCTAATTTATGCCTCCTAAAATATCTAAAGGCAAAAGCAAACTCATTTATCAATTTGTGAATGAGAAACAAAACTTTTTACTTCCATTGCTGAACTTTTTTTTCTTGTTTTCACAAGCACAAATAGAGTTGAAGATTGATTGTTGAATGTTCGAAGTTGGTTGTTGTGCTATTCCTAAGCACTTGCCAGTGTTTGTTTGTTGCCAAGAAGATTGTAGAGGAAGATTTCTTCAAAAGAAGTAGGTTTTTTGAAGTTTTTTGGTTTTTTTTTTAATTTTTTTTTACATTTGTTTTTACAAATGAACTCTTCTGTTTTGTTTTGAAGTTTTTGTTTTGTTTTCATCCTTCTGGGTATCTATAACACATGTTTAATTTTTTGAAACGAATTAAGTTATTTAGTTTCAATACTTTGAAATTTTGAATAAATGGAATGTGTTGTGCCTTAGGTATTACAATGGCAACCATTTCTAGCTCCACGAACCAATCTCATTTCAAAACTAACTCAAACTTCCTCCTTTGGAAATATGTTGAAATGGTTCAACAACTTCCAAGTGGTGAAGGTTATGTTTGGATTTGTAGTCATTGCAAAGTTAGATATTTGAGCTCATAAAGTGAAGGGGCACTTGTGTAAGATCCCTTGACTAGGCATCAAATCTTGTCTAGGTGTAGATAATAATTGCAGTCCAAAAACCCAAGTTTTGGCATATATTGAAGAGCAAGAAAAAGTAGACCAAGCAGCAAGCCGTAAATCAAGTCATCCTTTGATAAAGAAAGGATCTCAAGGGATGAAGCCCCCTACCTCGCCTTCTCATTTTCCACCTTTAGAGAGCCATCCATTTATGTCCATACCTCAAGAGGAAACCGTGCCCTCTACACAAAAGATCAAAGGGACTGTTGGAAACTTCATTTTAGAATGAGGGTAGAGAGATTGCTGATCAAGACAAGGTGAGATGTGTCTATGTGAATGGATTGGTATTCAACGTTGTTTGGTCGCCATATTGACAAAAAATGGTGAAATCTATTAATGAGGCTCCAAAAGGGTATAAGAGCTCAGGTTTTAAGAAGGTGCATATCACCTTATTAGATAAAAAGGTGAAATATGTAGAGGACTCCTTGAAGCCCATAAGGGATTCATGGATCAAAACAAGGGTGACCATTGTTTCCGATGGATGGAAAGATGCAAAAAATTGCTCATTGATCAATGTTATTGCAGTGTCCCCTAAAGGGGAAATGTTTTTGAGAGTAGCGGATTGTGAAGTAGAGGTGAAGGATGGTGCATTTATTGCTAACATCCTTTGTCAAACTATTGATGAAGTGGGCCCTCAAAATGTTGTGCAAGTTGTAGCAGACAATACAAAAAATTGTAGGGCTGCTGGTTTATTGGTTGAGGAGAGGTATTCACACATTTTTTGGACACCTTGTGCTGTCCACTCCCTCAACTAATGCTACAAAAAATTGGAAACGAAATTGAGTGGATTAAATAGGTGTATGTTGAGGCCGAAGACATCCAAATATTCAACACCAACCACCATATGTCACAAGGCATATTTAGAACCTTCTCGAAATTGGAGCTGTTGAAGGTAAGTTAAATAATAAACATGTTTCACTTTAGTAATATTTTTAATTTTAATTTTTGTAAACTTAATTTTATTTTATTTTGATTTTGAAACAGGTTGCTGAGACCCGTTTTGCTTCCGACATAGTTGTGTTGAGATGACTTGTGAAGGTTCGTGAGGCGCTCTCTAATATGGTGATCAACCCTAATTGGTCCGTATGGAGGCAATCTAGCACTACAAGGGCAACTAAGGTTAAGCAAATGATCCTAGATTACAGTTGGTGGGATCGTCTTGAGTATCTCCTCAGTTTCACTGAGCCCATATTGAGCATGATCCATTATACTGACATGGATAGACCTTGTTTGGGTGAAGTATATGATGGCATTGACTCAATGATTGAGAAGATGAAATCCATCATGAATGCAAAAGAGGAAGATGCCGAAGAAAAGTTCTTCAAAGAGCTACACAAAATCATTATAGAGAGATGGAACAAAATGACCACTCTATTGCATCTTCTTGCTTTTGCATTGAGTGCCAAATACTATAGTGCTGAGCTACTTTTTGTGTCATCAAGAGTTGCCCCATATAGAGTTGCTGAAGTGGTTCAAGGGTACAAGGCAACACTTTGTAGGCTCTTTATTGATCGTGATCTAGTGAGGGCTGAGTTCATGGGTTTTGCATGCTCCAATTGTTGTAGTCTTGATGCTTTTTGAGACAAGAACATGGTGGATGCTCATAGTTGGTGGTACTTCCATGGCCAAGAATACACGTACCTACAACCTCTTGCAATAATTTTTTTTTATCCCAAGTAAGTTTTATGGTCAAAATCTTTTATCTTTTAAATTTAAGTTTTATATTCTATATTTATAATTTATATTTATATTTTAATTAGTTAAATATTGTAACTCCTAACTATTTAATTTTGTCTTAATAGGTTGCTAGTTTATTTTCATCTGAGAGGAATTGGAGCATATACTCCATCCACCCAATAAAGCGCAATAGACTACATTCAAAAAAGCTAGAGGACTTGGTTTATGTGCATTCAAACTTGCACCTCATTACACATAGACAAAGTTCCTACAAAGGAGACACAAGAAAGTGGGATATCGATCTAGAATGTCTTGACTTGGATGCTTCCACAAGCCACTTTGGTGTACTTGATGTTGACGATGACCATGAGACAACTAGTGAGCATGAGAGTGCTAGTGCTAGTGCTAGTACGAATGCCACTGAGGCTATATGCGGTTCTTCTATTTTATCACCACATACATCATCTAATATGGATGGTGGTGATGATATTTTTGATGACCCATATGATATTTGATCAATGATAAATGATGGTTGATAGCCTGATTGTAGACACTTGACATTATTATGTTTGAACTTTAATCTATATCATGACATTTGACTTTCACTAATATTTTATTATTTGACTATGAAAGTGGTGGTGTATTTTTGCTATGTTATTTGACTATTAATATAGTGGTGTATTTTGAACTTAATTACTGCTGCAAATATGTATATGTTTCTAATTTTTACATCTTTTTGTATTAATGTACCCAAAACGAACCCAACCCCAAATTTGTTTGCCTGAACCCGCAAACTGAACTGTCGAACCCGAACCTGAACCGAAACCGGTTACTTAGGCCTAGAACTAGTAGGAATCTCTTTGAGCATTGTAGAAATATAAACTACATGTATTTACTTGTTTTGAGGCAAGGGCAGAAGGGGATTCAACACTTCTGTGCTAGGCTAGAGGCTTTTTTCTTTTATATTTAATATGGAAAACCTGGCTAATAGACACTCACTCTTTTTTGCTGAAAGCGGAAACTAAAAATTGTGAGTATATTATCAAATCATCAAATAGATTTCTGACAAAGACATCTATCAACTAAAAATAGACCTAAAAATATATCTAAAAATTGTCAATCCAAAAAAAGTTCAAAAAATAAAATTCCCATATTATGAATATCTCCTCAGAAACGCTAACAGCTAAAAACCATAGTTACGAGACTCGGGGCTCGGACCCGGTGCAGACTCGGCAAAATGAAAACCCGAAGAAATTTAGAGATTTTTAAGGATTTAAAACTTGTTTCATGCACCCTTTATTATATAAACTTTAAAAAAACATTAACATTATCAAATAGAAGCTAATTTGATCACATACACAAGTATACATTGTAATGTCCCCAAATTCTGAGTCAACATATAATTAAATAATTAATTCTAAGTTGTTAGGAAAGAGGTTAAAATATAAATTAATAAATGCAACTTAAATTAATTATTTAATGGTCCCAAGTAACTTAAGTTATAAAGTTAAGGAAATAAATTAAAGTTGCTTTTATGAGAATTCTCAAAGGAATTAAAATAAATGTGAAAAGCAAAAAGACGAGAATTCAAGGAGACTTGGGAGTTTCAAAGTAGGAAAGAATAAAAGATTGTTGGAAACTCATTGCAGGTAGGTTGGATTGGTTTTGGGAAATAGATTGTGCTGGTTGTGCACGGTTCAACTCAGCCTTTTAGAGGATGAAACCCCTCTGAGAGTGTTGTACCGCAAATTAAAATTTTTGCTACACTTAGACATTTTGAAGAAATAAGTAAAAGTCTTGTTAAATCTGTCAAAAAGGTCAATATTTGGGTGTGCATGTCTTGGATGAGGGGTAAAAACTTCAAATTTCGAAAATTTGACGATCTAGGTCTGCTCAGAGCGATCAAATCTACAAAACCCAGATCCCAGTTTTTCATCCCTACTTTTTAGGAAAATTGCTATTTTTAGAATTTTCTAAAAATAGTAACTTTTTATGGGTTTCTTTCAAAACAGATACTGGCAAAACTTTCCAAAAGTAGAAAGTTTTCTCGTAGGGTTCAAACTGATTTTGATTGGCTTAAAATACTTCCTCATTAGGCTGGTGTAGTCAAAATCATGAAACAATTAGTTTTACCTAGTGGGTCTATTCTACTTTTTCAATTTCAGAAAGCATTTTGGGAACTTCAAAAGTCATCAATGGAGGTTAGTTAGCTGCCTGGCCAGATTCAACGTTCAAGCTCTGAACAAAAGATGGGTTGAAGAACATGCACGAAGAACGAAGAATGAAGGTGCAAACTGCAAAAAAAATGACTAAGTTTGCCAGCCATGGGTGCCCCAGGAGAAGATAGGCGCCCATCTTTTTAGGGCATCAGATGATCGAATTAGGGTTTGACCTTCCATGCAAAGTTGTTCAGATTCTTCCCAGCTCTACAGTGAGTTCGACAGCGTCATCGTCAGATTAACTAGTCACCCGACATCCGAAATCAAACAGGGAGGTTTTGTAATGTCCCCTTCTCATCAGTGATCTGTTCTGACACTCATCAGCCTATTCCAGAACCCTGTAGGCTCGATTGAGGTAAAATTAGGGTTTCCAGTTCTGAGGTTCTATGGCTTTTCAGGGAGTTTACTATTTATAGTAAATTCTATTTGTGGCAGTATGCAGTTGTCAGTCTTCAAGGTCTTCATTTTTAGTTGGAGCATTTAATGCAATTCAAGTCTGGCTTCTAAAGGTTTAATTTTGGTGATTAAAGGCATTAATGTTATAATTTGCAGTTGACCCCTTGGTCTAGGGAAAATAACTTTAAGTTGTTCTTAAAAGGTGGTCATGAAGGGGGGACGTCATCATGAAGGATAAATTTAATATTTAAGGTCTTTTAATGCCTTGGGAAAAGTGGATGCCTTTTCTTGAAGATATTCTTTTAAAAATAAAGTTTATTTGTGCCTTGATAAAGTGGACGCCTTTTTGTGAAGTTAGAAGGTTTTCTGGAAATTTGAAGAGTCTCAGGTGACTCTTGGCGTACTTTCTTGAGGAATTGAAGAGTCTTCTACTCTTCTATAAAATGAATGCTTTGCTATAGCATTGGTATCCATGAAAATTATGCTAAAGTTATGTTGTCGGAATGACAATTGATATTTTGCTTCGAGGATGTCTACCTCCTAACCTTTCGTCCAATTTCGTGTTTGCAAGATAACACCTAGTTGGCTACATTGCTGTTTCTTAATATCTGACTAGCAGATTGAGCTCATTTGATTGAAGAATTCTGGAGTTTTTGTCAATTTTGGTTTGCTGGTTCATCTACAACTAAAGGTGATTTTGTTTCATAGCTTATTTTCCAGTTTGAATTTGGTTTTGGGTAGTTCATCATTCCATTTGTTTACCATGGGCGATTCATCATGCCAATTTTGAGAATTTTTAGTTGAGAGTTTGATTTTTAAAGAGAAATCGCCCCTTCAAGGAGCGCTGTACTTTTCTGGAAGTGCCTTGGGATTTGTGCTAAATCCACAGAGGATCTTTGTTGCTGTTTCTTCATCCTAGCATGGTCGCCTACCTTCTAGTAATCCATTGCATTTGATTTCAATCAAAACGGAGGTAATTTGATGGAGTTATGAACAATTCATTGGTTTTCACAGTTGCTGGTTGACATTTTCAGTTTACTGATTTTTGTTATCAGATTTTAGAAGTTCTGATTTTTGATTCATTATCAGCAGTTAGAGAGATAATTATTTGTATGAGATCATCTATTACTCATGTTCTTTGAAGCTATTGTAATTCAGATGTAATTTGCAGCTTTCTTCTTATTTGTAATGACTGTAAACAGTAGGACTGTTCCAGTCCTAATCGCTGCAATTAATTCTTCTTTCTTCTCACATTAAGTACCTCTGGATGGTCTACCGCCAGTGTGGATAATTGATTGTATCTCTATTTGTACCCACTTTCAAAGTGGTGAATCCCCACTCTCAAGTGGATGCCCGCCGCAACGGATGAATTAGATTGTTGTAGCTTCATGGCTGGTTATCCGCCTATTAGTTTCAGTGTTCAATTAATCACTCCGTCATATGTTAGCACCTCGCCCTCAGTGGGATCTTGAGTGCACATTCTTGACGTTGAGTTCGTTTCATTTCAAGTACTGTTCTTTAGCTTCTCCGCCATATGTCAACACCTATCCTTCCTTGGGATTGAGTGTGCATTCTTGGCGTGAGTCCTTCCAAGTTTGGATTTCAGTTTTTGATGCTAAAGCTAATCAAATTGGCTAGTGCTGGTTTATATTGTGTAAAACTATCGAAAAAATTGGTTAGCATATTTCAGGTTTCAACCAGAAGGTAGAAGGCAAATCACGAAAATCATTGAAAATTTTCTAAGTCTGGGAACTTTGGGCGCCCCAGGTGCCCAGGGGCACCCAACCTTTTGAGAGGTCAAACTCAGCAATTAGGGTTTTCCAATGAGCTCAGTCTCTTCAGAATCCAGTCAACTTTGCAATGGATACCTTCGTCAGATTGTTAGACTTGTCAGTCACTGGCAAATTCAGATCGAGCTGGAGGTATAAAGAAGAAGGTTCAAGTTTGAAGATGAAATCAGATGAAAAATGGCTAAGCCTGAAGGAGTTGGGCGCCCCAGAAGGAGAAAGGCGCCCAAGTTTTTAAGTGCCTAAACAAATGAATTCGCCAGTGAAGCCTCCAATGTGACTTCCTCAAAGTTAATCAGGTTTTCAAACGGGACCATTAGCTCGTCAATCGGAGTTGGTAGTCATCAGATGCTGAAGGTGGAACAAAGGGAAAGACAAGAGCTAAATGTCAAAAGTCAAAAGCAAAGGAGAAAATATTGAAAAATATTCTAACTCTAGTGAAGATGGGCGCCCTAGCTAGCTAGGGGCGCCCAAGCTTTTGATGCCTCCGATTCAACTTTTAGATGAAATCACTCCCATAAGACCTCTCTCAAAATAGTCTCAGTTCCGCAACGAGTCCAGCCGTCAATCTATCTGAGCTTCGGATCGTTAGAAATGACAAGATCATCTGAAGGAGAGGAGTCGATGAAGAAACCCGAAAAATGGTTAAGTCTGATGAACATGGGTGCCCCTGTGAAGGATAGGTGCCCAAGGTTTTGAACCCTGAAATGATGGATTTTACAGTTGCAACCACCAAGATCACCGCATCAGATGCAGTCAAGCTATCCAACAAAGCAGTCAGCTAGCCAATCTGATCAATGTAGCTCCTGGAATCGAGGTTTCATCAGATGATCAAAGGGAAATGGAGAAAGTAAAAAACATAAAAAAATACTTAACACTATAAAGGTTGGGCGCCCCAGAGGGAGATGGGCGCCCATGATTTTGGAGCATCAGATGAAGTTTTTAGCCAGAGTTGCCTTGAGCATGATCTTCTCAGAATCAGTCAGGCTTCATGATGAAACATCCAACTCATTCATCGGATCAACCTGGAAGCCGAAGATCTGAATCGAAGCCGGGTTCAAAGTTGAGAAAAGTTGAAAACTTCAAAAAAGTGATTAAGTTTGGAGAAATTTGGTGCCTTTAGCCAAGAAGGGCGCCCAAGTTATCTTGCCTTGGCCAATTTTTCAAACTTTCAAATTGCAAGATGAAGAATGAGTGACCAAGTTCAATGAACAGGTACATTTTAGGTTTTTGAAGATAAAAGCAAAAAGAAAGCAGAGCTATCTCAAGCCAAAGACTTATTTAAGAGGCTTTTATCATTCAATTTTCATCATTCTTTGCTGGAGGCATCCAAGTTGAAGAGGAGCAGCAACTTTGAAGTTTTTAGTTCAAGATTCAAGAGTTCAAGGTTGCTGATTTTCAATAAATTCTTCATTAATTTTCAGACCAGCAACATAAGACCTTTGTTTTTCATGCTTTTTTCATCTAGAACATCAAATTTTTGAAGAAGGTCAAGATTTTCAATTTTCAGCCATCTGGGTGTTTTCATTTCATTATTTTGAAGAATTTTTGAAGAAATTTCTCAAGTTGCAGCAGCTGCTTTTTTCTTGCATGTCAGAGAAATCATCAGAGTTTACAAATTTTGATCATCTGGGTCCTTTCAAAACATTCTTTTGAAGAAAATCCATATCACAGTTTTTTTCCAGAAAATTTCAGATTCTAGGGTTTTGCTGCTGTTTCAATCAGCCCTCAATATTTTTCAAATCTGATCAACTGGGTTCATTCCAAATTTTATTCTAAACAAAACCCAGGTGCCAACTTTTTAGGTGAAAAATTGAAGAAATTAGGGTTTGCTGCTGTTTCAATCTACATTCAAAAATTTCAAAAACGGACGATTTGGGTAGTCTTGCAACGAAATTCTGAGCAAAACCCATATCTTAAAATTTTTTTGAAAAATTTGTCTGCTTGAAGAAGAAAAACCAATATTTTAAAAATAGAAAGTTGCTCAAAACTTGTCTGAACATAGGTGAGTTTACAGTCATTCTTCAAGGTTTTCAAAGTGGAATACACTCCCAATGATTTCAAGACCAAGTCAACACTATACCATGACTTTATCAAAACAACTGAGACCGACTTGCATCACATCAAGCCAGTGTTTGACCTACATGCTTTGGAGAGCGCAGGTAACATTGCAATCAGAAACCTAGGGCACTCTGGACTACTCACAGCGACATCCATTCCTATTTCAGTTCAGAGTCTCAAATTTGTAATCGCTTGCATCAAGTATTACAATCCGACGACATGAGAGATTCAATTAGTTGATGGTAGATTGATTTGCAGTTTGAAACTTAACATGATCGAGAAATGCTTCTCAATTCCTCCTTGGCCTAAAATTTTTACTATATCTAAAGGAGAATGTGAAAGGATATGGGAGATGCACAAGGACAAGTACAGCACGAAGATTGCAGAAAAGTAGATGAAAGAAAAACATAAGACTCTCCCTAAGAACATCGAGCGAGGAGATTTCAAAGATGAAATTGCTATCATAATCACCTTGCGCAATAGGGTCACTGGACAAGAAGATGCTACAAAGTTTCAACCTTGGATGTTCTACGTTATACCTTTCATCATGAAGAAGATTGAGTTCTATGATTTGGCGACCTAGATCAGTGACAACCTCCATCAGTAAATAACAAAATACTTCCAGATTCATGAATTCCATATGCTTTCCTACCTAGTCTACCTAGTGGCCTATTGTAATGTCCCCATTTTGGCCATACGCTCTTCTTTGACTGATAGCCTATTTCCGGAAATCCGTAGGTTGATCAAAAGTGAAATTAGGGTTTCCTTGCTTGGAGGTTTGTGGCATTTCTAGGTATTTACTATTTTTAGTAAATACTAATTTTGGCAGTGGTTCAGTTGTCAGCTTTCATTAAGTCTTGCTTCCAGCTCAGTTTGCTTTCTGTTGGTTTTGAGGTAAACTTACTATTTTTGGCAGTGGCTATTTTAGTAAGTCTAATTTGGCAATGGCATCATCAGCAGTTCAACTCAAGTCATCTTGTTATCCATCAGTTTGGCTTTGGGTTTGGTTTTCTCCTTGGACTGAGTTTCAGACTTAGTCAATTTTCATGTCTTGAAGTTGTACCCCATGCCTAGGCTTGATGACTTCAAGTTGTTTTAAAGAAGGGGACATAAAGGGGTCAAGTGAGCATTTAATTATTTAATAAATGCTTTATTGTTGCAATATGAAATGGATGCCTAAAAGGGAAGTTGAATGATATTTTATTATTTCAAAAAGTAAAAGGCAAAAAGGTGGCGTCCCTTTTGGAAGTTGAAGTGATTCAACTTATTGGAATTTGAAGAGTTCTTGTTGCTTCATTTGCCAACTAAAGCTTATATATTGCTGCTGTTTGAAGAGCTGATTATCCAATGTTATGCTAATGTTATGCTGTCAAAATGACAACTTGTTTAATACTTCGAGGGATGCTTACCTCCTAGTTCCAATCCAATTTCGTGTTTGAAAGACAACACCTAGTTGGTCTTATTGCTGCTTCTCAATCAGACTAGCAGATTGTGCTTCAAAGTTGGTGAATTTTGGTGAGAATTTCAGTTTTAATGTTGCTGATGTATACACAGCTGAAGGTGTTTTTCATTTACAGCTTTTGATGTGAATTTATTTTGGTTATGGGTATTTGATCCTTGCAATTCTATGCTAATGGCGATCATATTTGGAGAATTTCAGAATTTAATTCCAAGTATTTGATTTTTAGCAAGAGAAATCGCCCCTCTTGAGGGCCGTACCATCTTGAGAGTGCTTTGGGATTCGTGCAAAATAATATCATGAGTTTTGATGCAGTTTTGTGGTTTGAGTTTGGGCGCCTATCCTCCAAAGAGACTTTGCATTTCGTTTCATTCAATTCAGAGGTATATTGAAGGAGTTGTGATCATTTTTATGAGTTTGCTGTTTGCTGATAGACATTTCCAGATTGCAGATTTTTATATCAGACTTGTTAGTTTTTGATATAATGCTGGTTTGAGCTTCAATTCTTCATCTTATATCATTGTAAATGTTAGAGGAAGTGATACTCTAACTGTTTAATGTTCTTGGAAGATTATCTATTCTATTTGCAGCTGTTCTTATTCTTTGTAAAGCTAGTTAGTAGTACTAACAGCTCTTCCTTTACTTGCTGCAATTTTATATCTGTTTTACACTCCCACAATTGAGTGGTTGAGTTTTAGAATAAACTTATATCTTGTTTGTAATTTCCCCCCACGTTATAAGTGGTTGTGTGGACAGTATTCCCCCCACGTTAATAAGTGGAAGAGTGGATTTAAAGGCTGGCTTGCTGCCTAATAATTGTTGTAAACTCACCCACTGAATAAGTGGAGTATTCCCACCACTCTGTGGATGCCCGCCGCAGCGGATGAATTGTTTTAATTGTAATCTTTTCCCCCCACTGTTTGGTGGTAGTGAGGAAATGCTTTTCATGGCTGGTTATCCGCCTATCAGTTTCTAGTTTTCAAATTCAACACTCCGTCATATGTTAGCACCTCGCCCTCAGTGGGATCTTGAGTGCACATTCTTGACGTTGAGTAGTTTTCATTTCAAGTTCAGATTTCTATTTGGAGCTAACGCTAACCGAGTTGATTAAGTGCTGGTTATGTGTGTTAATTCATCGAAAAAAATTGGTTAGCATATTTCAGTGGTATCAGAGCCAAGATCTTGCCATCCTGTGAATAAGACAGAGTCAGTTGACAGATGAGTGATAGAGAAATCAGATTCTTCACCTAAGTTCAGTTTAGCTTTCAGAAGTTCTTAAGATGTTGCATTTTCTAAGGTCCAGGAATCGTGAGAAGTCAGATTTGATTGTGGCTTCGGAAGAATGCCAGTTCAAGAGGCAATGTGAACATGAGGCTGCCATACTCCGTAAACAATATCAGAGCATGACAGATGAGTTTAAGAACGATGTTTCATTTGACACGTTTTTGAATTGTGCGGTGATTCATGACCCTGGAAAGTTGGCTATGGTCAACTACATCAAAAAAATGATTAAAGAGGAAGTAGAACTTGCCATGGTTGAAGAATCAAGGAAGGAAGAAGCAAAAGGATCTGTTTGTGGTTTGCAGCCCACAAGTAAGCAAATTGAAGAGAAAAATCAGTCAATTAGTGTTGAAGAAGACACAAGCAAGGTGCACATTTTGGTTCAAAATGAAAGTGGGCTTGATGAAGATACCTTGGCAAATGAGGAGATTAAGTTAGAGTCCCAAAATACATCCCTAGACTTGCATGGGATGGGAAATAATGAAGATTATTATGGTAAGAAGATCATTACAGCAGTCTTGAGTCCTAATAAGGATTCAAGCAATGAAGATCTCGAGACAAATGGCTTCTCAAAAGATGCTGGTGGAACAGTTGTGTGGGATAAGTACGTTGAAGAAGAGCAAAATGAAGCAAATACTAATGGTGTCTTTGAACCAGCTTATGACCATTACGAAAGTGAGGTTGTTGATGGTGATTCCGATGTGTTTTTATCTCCTCTTGTTGAAGATTTAGTGAAGGATAATTCTCTACTTTATGCTGAGCCAATTCCATATGAAGAATTAATGACAAGTGTCCAAGAAGACTTCTTTGGTATGTATGTGGGCACTAATGATAAAATCAGCAACACATCTACTCAAGATAATTTCATTGAAGAAAAGAATGACAAAATATTCAAAGCAACCAGCTTTGATGATTCTTTAATCCGATATAATGCTAGTGACTTGGGTGGTAGTGGGTTTGATTATCAAACTACATCTGTGGAGAAAGTTATAGATGAAGATTTCAGTTCAAGTGGGTTGAGGAGTGACTCATTCAAAGAGTCAATAGTTGAAGAGGAGCATGATGATCTCTTTCCTATTGATCATTGCAATCAAACCTTTCACCTTTGGGATCCGGGCGCGATGTCACCAAGGTATGATAAAGAACCGGAGTGGGATAAATTCCCCTTTGATCCTGATGAAGTTCAAAAATCAGTTTGCAATGCAAGTAATGAAGTGATCTTTGGAGGAGAAGTTGCAGCAATGGCTAATGAGAACGTGATTTCTTATGTTGAAGAGAAGAATGTTTTAAAATCAGCAAATGATTTGGATGCCTTTCAAAATTACGCACAAGAAGAGTATGAGAACTTGAAAGGTCAAGATAGAGGTACTAATTTGTTTGAAGAAGTTGTTGACAAGCCTTCGATTCAGGAGATATGCAGTGATAAGATTAGAAAGGAGGCTGATTTTGAAAATCATGTCAAGGAAAACAAATCAGAAAAATTGATGTTTGATGAGCATAGCTTCTTTGCTGATTGGGATCAAGGGCCTAAAGAGCTGCAAGTTTTGAAGGATAATTTATTGGTTTCAGAAGAGAAGATTGTTAAAGTGTTATCAAAATTTGATAACACATATCACTTCATTGCGGAACTTTGCTGGAAGTTTCAATTTGAAGAGAAACTAAATGGAGTTAAAGATGGAGACTCTCTTTCCAAGATGCAATCTATCAAAGAGGCATTGGAATCCATAAAGTCAGATTATTTGCATTTGCTCTCAGATAGGGATAATGCTATTAAGTTTGCAGAGGAGACCTATGATGCCTACCAAGAGAAGGAGGAAGAGATGGATAGGCTTTGCCTTGATTTTACCTTAGCTCATCATTCTTTATACAAAGCAGAAAATCATTCATCTATTGCAGCTACCCTTAAGGAACAAGAAGTTAATACAAGGATTATGGAGATCAAACAAATAGTTGAAGGAATAAATGAACTCCATAATGATGAAACATTGCGTAATGCCAAGATGATCCCATATGTTGATGGTGATTGGAAAGTACATCAAGAGTGTGAACTCTTGAGTTGGGAAGAGACTTTGCCACAAGAAGGAATGGTTTGCAGCTATGCGATAGATGTTTTAACGGATAATGAATGTAGTATTCAGCATGCTACACTTTGTGGGTCGGCAACTAATGGTGAGCATCCACAAGTTGAAAAAGATGAGTTTGAATTCTATGAAGACACCAACGAAAGGGATGAAGATAATATTTTTGAGAACAACAGTCCATTATCTTCACATGATTTGGATAATCATAAGGTGATAGATATTTTCTATGAAAGTGTGCCATGTTTTGTGAGTAGTAATCATCAAGGGCATTTTGATAATGAAAGCATAAGTGGGATCAAGGATGAAGTATTCACATGGAAAGTGTGGACTCAAGGAGATTTCTTCAACATTGGCTTAAAGGTGTCAATAAAACAAGTCTTGGTAGTTGCTGGTCACTCCATTGCAGCAACAAAGAGTGAAGATTCCAAACTTATTACTCATGAAGTTTGGGAGAAAGTTGAACCTAAACAGGCAATTCACCTTCTTAACAATCTATCTCTTGGGTTGAGTGATGTTTTGGCTCACCCTAGTCCTTTGGGGAAATGGGAATTATGGACAACATTTGTTCTGTGCTCCATTGATGTTGATGTTTTCATGGATGGGCTACATGGGTTTATCAAAGAAGACACTAACTTCTTGAGTTTGCAAATTGCTTTGATTAACACTTGGAGAACTGTGGTGTTCTCTTTTTGGTGCATTGGGGAACTTTTCCAGTTGGGTATCCATGCTTGGGATCCTCAACATGGCTTGATGGAGATTGTTACAAGTGGAAAGAGGAATCATTGGAGAGATACGGGTTCAATTTTCAGATTCTTTGATGCTGTCCCCATCCTTATTAACCATTCGATGGTTCTTTTTGCACATCGACCGATGGATTGGGAAGATATATTGAACAAAGGATGTTTTTATTTTGGGTTGGAGTTCCTTGAGAGGATGTGTCCAGCCTTGGGCATGAGTTGTTGTGATATTATAGATGCTAATTTCCAGTTTTGCAGCAATCCTACAACCCCTTGCATGCTGATTTTCCTAAAATCAGACTTTGAGTGGTTCATTTCAGTTTTCATAGGCAGCTGGTACATTCATTTTTCCTCTTCACAACCTCTTTTTAGTGATGATTTTTGGCTTCAAAAGTGGGTAATAATGTTTCATAGTGATTCAGATCAGTATTGGATGGTGTTCAAGTTATGTTCTAGTGGCTTTCTTTGTACAATCTCTTGCACTAGTATTTGGGGCAGCGAACCTTTGCTTGATTTGGTTCAACTTTTTGAGACTTTGGGGGAGAGATTGGTGGAAGTTTTCAGAGTTTTTCTTGAATATGTCAGAATTACTCAGAGGAGGCATTATACATCCTTAAGGAGCTTTGAGGATGCAGTTGCTATGACTTGGCAAAGAGCTGTTTTTTCCTTTGCAAATAGCTATGATGGAATCACATTTGCTGTTGTGATTTGGTTTGATGCTTTGAGGAGTGATGTTGATGAGAATATTTTTGAGTTGTTTAGATTATTCTTCTTTGTTCTCAGAATGGTGATTGACATTGACATTGCAGATGTTAATTCCTCAGAGTTTATTGAGCATGAGACGCTGCTAGATTTTGATTCAATTCCTTCTATGTTGTTTGACTTGAATTTTAGGCATGTTATCACTTTGAGGTTGCAAGGATGGTTAGTGCAGTTTTGGTGCAATGATTTCATTTGTATGATCAGAGTAGAGCAGCATCAGCATGGTGGGGTTTTTCAGAGATGGACATGGGACCCCGGGATCCTATATGTTTGGTGGGATCAGTTTGGAGTGTTGTGGCATTGCTTGAGGACAAGCAATTTTGGGAAGGGCGGACTGTAATGTCCCCATTTTGGCCATACGCTCTTCTTTGACTGATAGCCTATTTCCGAAATCCGTAGGTTGATCAAAAGTGAAATTAAGGTTTCCTTGCTTGGAGGTTTGTGGCATTTCTAGGTATTTACTATTTTTAGTAAATACTAATTTTGGCAGTGGTTCTTGTCACTTTCATTAAGTCTTGCTTCCAGCTCAGTTCGCTTTCGTTGGTTTTGAGGTAAACTTACTATTTTTGGCAGTGGCTATTTTTAGTAAGTCTAATTTTGGCAGGGCATCATCAACAGTTCAACTCAAGTCATCTTGTTATCCATCAGTCTTAGTTTGGCTTTGGGTTTGGTTTTCTCCTTGGACTGAAGTTTCAGACTTAGTCAATTTTCATGTCTTGAAGTTGTACCCCATGCCTAGGCTTGATGACTTCAAGTTGTTTTAAAGAAGGGGACATAAAGGGGTCAAGTGAGCATTTAATTATTTAATAAATGCTTTATTGTTGCAATATGAAATGGATGCCTAAAAGGGAAGTTGAATGATATTTTATTATTTCAAAAAGTAAAAGGCAAAAAGGTGGCGTCCCTTTTGGAAGTTGAAGTGATTCAACTTCTTGGAATTTGAAGAGTTCTTGTTGCTTCATTTGCCAACTAAAGCTTATATATTGCTGCTGTTTGAAGAGCTGATTATCCAATGTTTATGCTAATGTTATGCTATCAAAATGACAACTTGTTTAATACTTCGAGGGATGCTTACCTCCTAGTTCCAATCCAATTTCGTGTTTGAAAGACAACACCTAGTTGGTCTTATTGCTGCTTCTCAATCAGACTAGCAGATTGTGCTTCAAAGTTGGTGAATTTTGGTGAGAATTTCAGTTTTAATCTAGATATTGAAGAAGATGAAGAAGTTGCAATTTTACCTCCTAAGGAAGTTAGTAAAGATACTATCGTGTCTTGGCTTGAGAGGTCCTTAGGAAGGGTAAGAAGAAGACCTTCATATTAGGTGGATTTTGATGACCTTGACAACATCTATCAGGAAGCGCCTAAGAAGAAAGCCAAGAGGCAAATCCAATTTGAGGGAAATCCTGATGGTGAAATGATCATGGAGATTGTTACACCTCCTGAAGATAGAAATAGAGATGAAGTGGATCTAAATGACTTCGTGATGGTGAAGGAAAATCTTGGCAAAAGCACCAGACATGCAGAAGTTAGTATGTTCAGAGTTGTGTCTGAAAGCCTTCAAGAAAGAGTGATCAAAGATGGAGAAGACAAGGCAACCCTCAAGGCTGAAGTTCAACAGCTCAGGCTTTACATTTCTAACCTTGTTCATGGCTCTTCATAGGCTACTCAGTTGCTGCCCCAGGTTTTAGAGACACCAACTGATCATCATCAGTTAAGAGAGCTGGTAATATGTGGGAAAAAAACTCAGGAATGGATTGAAAATTTCATTGTTAGAGGGAAGGAAATCTTGGCACGAATATTTCAGCTGAGAGATGACGCTCATAAGCTACGTCAAGGAATTCAAAGATTGGAACAGTCAATGGAAGAGGTAAAACCAAGGCATGAAATCATCATTGCAGATTTGAATACAGCCTATGGTTCAATGGTTTCAAGAGAACACAAGAAGCAGATCCTTGCATGGAGAGAGTGTCACATCTTCAAGGTGAAAACCTATGAGAGGATAGCAGAAGAGTTTGTTGCATACAGACAAAGGGTAGTTGAAGCTTATCTATTCATAAATGAGTTTATCATAGAGGTTCATGCTTGATGTCATCATGATGATGGTTCCTATGTCAGACTTGATGAAGTGCAAGCCTAGTTTCAAAATGTTGTTCACAGCAGTGATGGCGGCCTAAGTCAGATTTCCACGATGTCAGCAAAGTTCGAGAAAGTGGCCAATGAAGTTGAAGATTTCCTGAGATCAATTGTAGATGGAGAGGATATCTTAGAAAAGCGAAACTTTGCTATTGATAGTATTGATGCCCCAGACAGAGACATAGTCTCCACCTTTTTAGCGGATGTGATCGAGATTTAAAACACCTTTCTTCTAGAAGATTTCTTTCCGCTTTCTTTCTATTCTTGGAACAATTCTTATCTATTCTTTGAAGAAGAGAAAGAAGATAAAATGTAATAGTTGGCACTTCCAGCTTTTCTTGCTTTCTTAGGTGTTAGATGTTATCTTCTTTTAGTTTTAGAAATAAAGCTTGCTTGCTGAACAAGTCTTAGTTGTAAAAGCAAGGAGATTTTAGGGTTTCCTACTCCTCTGCTTAGGCTATAAATAAGAGTAGCCTTGCTCATTTATTTTCAACCATGCTAGTGATAACAAAACGTTGAGCCTATTCGTGCCTTCTATTTGTTATTCAGTGTTGTTCAATTGTACTTATGATAGCAAATTGTTGAGTCTCTTTTAGCTAGCAAGTTGTTTGCTTTGTGTAAGAACAAGTTTGCAAGTCTCTTTTAGCTGCAAACTCTTGTTCCCTGCATGTGTTTAGTGTAATCTTTGTTCCAGAAATTTGAGAAATAAAGTCTTGAGCCTCTTTTGCCTTGATATAATGTCTCAAGTTTCCGTCTATTGTGCGATGCTTATATGATCTTTAATTTTAGCTTGCATTGAAAGTTATTAGATGTATGTTGGAAGGAAAGTTTATCTAAGTTTGTTTACTGTGTTATGCTTATGTGATCTTAATTTTAGCTTACATTGAAAGTAAGTAAATGTTTGTTGAGAAAGAGTTTATTTAAGCACTTTGTTAGAGAATCAAACTTTGTTCATTTCTAATTCTCTTGCTCTGCGTTTTACTTGAGAAATTAGAAACGTCTTTAGCTTAGGTTAGTTGTAGTTGAAGTTCTAAATCAAAAAATCTCAGCTACGACATTTGAGTTTTATAAACCTTGTGCTCTAGCTGAACCAAAAAAGATAGGCAACTTAGTTTTAGTTTACTTTCTTGAACACCATTAGCAAGAGGGAGCTTCACCTCCTAATTTGAAGAGCAGTTTATCTGTGCATAGCTGTCCGTTTGAAATCTGCATTCTAGAGGTGCGAATTTAAACGCCAACAGAGAGAAGACGAACTCTGGTGGTGAGAGATCCACCCTGGTTGATTGCTGGAGAAACCACACAGGTTTCTCGCTTGGATTTCAACGATGATGTTTTGGAGAAAATTCCTTACTTTAAAAGACTAATTTTGTGTTAAGCTTTACCCCTTACTACAACAACAATAGATGAGTTGAGGATTATTGATTGTTAGAACAAATTAAGGTGGTTTGGATAAAGGATATGATTGTGATCAATAATTGGGAGGCTTTTGTGTTCAAATTTTGAGAGCTGTGAATTTATTAAGGCTTGAAAACTTGCTATGGTTCATTCCAGAAGTTATTTGGGTTGGCCGCTAGCTTCTTAAAAGAAAAATTATGGAAACGAGAGTTTATCATACTTTCTGGCAATTTTAATTCGGGTTCTTAACGCATTCATCAAAATTCAAAGTCCTGTACGAAAACTAAGACTCCAGACAGTATAATCTAAAGCAAGGAGTATTTCGATTATGTGGAAGACCAAAGGAATGAATTCGATTTGGGAGCTAGGACGATTGAAGAATTTATGAGTGAATATTTCAAAGTGAGAAGTAAGGCAGTCAGTGTGAAAGGAAACAAGGAATAAAGCATTGGAGACGTGCATTGAATATCCAGTTATTGAGTGTGGGTTAATTCACTGATATGGGGGCGATATTTGAAGTGGCTGGGAAATACAAAGTGTTCTAGAATTACAGTTTGGAATATTAGGAGTCATAGCTTTGGCGCTACAATAAGTTCAAATTAATGTATTCATTGGTTGCTAATAAGATTTCCGTAAGTCTTTCCTCTGAGGCGCAACACACAGATAGCTGGAGCGAGCAAATATATGAAGAAGTTGGGAAATATAAAGAGATTTGGAAATATTAATATAGCTGTCACACCTGCTGAACCATGATATATATATATATATATATATATATATATATATATATCCGTAAGTCTTTCCTCTGAGGCGCAACACACAGATATCTGGAGCGAGCAAATATATGAAGAAGTCGGGAAATATAAAGAGATTTGGAAATATTAATATAGCTGTCACACCTGCTGAACCATGGTATATATATATATATATATATATATATATATATTCTTAAGCTGTGTATGAGACAAGGGAGATATGCGGTAGATGAAGGGTCAACTAAGCATTTGAATAAGGAAGTGCAACCGCATATGTTTGAAGACACTGCTTGGTGAATATGTGATGAAGTCGTGGCTTTGATAGTCGGGTTCAAGAAGCTACAGAAAGAATTCATTAATATTGTTTGTGAGATGTCGTGGTAGACTTTGTGAAGTTGCGTGAAGAAACCGGTACTCACCAAAGCCAACGATTAATATTTATCGTTCCAGATGAAGGAGTTGGATTCCTTAAGACTACGAAAGATATACCTTGTCTTCTAGTGGAACCATGGGGCATTTAAATTAAAATATACAATTCGAGGAGGTATTGCTTCATATCCAAGGGAGTCAGGAAGCATTCACATATGAAAAAAGACATCAGAGGAGACAAAAAGGGGACGTTGATTAAATGAGAAGTGTGAGGGAATAATTCAATTTTCTATTGGTGTCAGTGAAATATTAATCGAAAGCTTTGTGACATTTCGTGGAGTGGAGCAGTTTAGACGTATAGCTTGGGATCCATCTATGCACTTGAAGAACCGATAACATAATCTGGTGGCGGGATCAATTAGCTGTGCAAGTCTAGCTACTAACGGGATTCACTCTTCTAGTTTGGATGGAAGCAAAGCGGGATGTTCCTTGAATTGCTGAAGTGAAGGAGTGAAGTCAGGTTCGAAACTCAGTGGTGCACTATACACATGCCTGGCACCATTGTTGGTCTCAGGTTATTTAGATTCAGCGGCTTGGATACTGAGTTTATCTAATGACTAGAGGAGATGAGAGCTGAATAATTCAAGAATATTTGGATGTTCTAGGTCAGGATAATGCTTGTGTTGTATCGTTTTTTCTTAAAAGAAATCTCAATTGAGTCAAAATGTTAAATTTTCTGTTTAAACTCAGTCACCAGTTTTGAATAGTATCAACAACTAGTAATTCATGATAGAAGTTATTATATGGAAATGAGCTATTATCGTTAGTGTTTACATTGTATGTAATGAATATTAATTCACTACAATTGGAATGGTAATAATTGATTGGAATTAGCAAACTGAGTACTCTTTAGAAATTAAGATTAAATTGAGAAATAAATTCAAAACTTCATTCAAACTGTTTGACAAAATGCTTGGGATGATAAGTTAGTAGATTGGCAAAAAATTTAATGCCAAAACACAGTGAGGAGTTTTCAGAACAGGGTAGACTAGTACAGTGGTATCAGAGCTCAAAATTTTTTCTATAGCCTGTTGGGTAATTCAGAGTTGAGTTTCATTTTGTAGCATGGTGACCAGAGATAGAAAATGGTTGGCCAAATTACTCCACGAATCAGAGATTAGACTCAGTAACCCATCTCAATTAAAGAATGATGCTTTGGCCACATTGAAAAGTGTAGAAGAATGTTTGATCATTGTTGAGTAGTCACCTTCTAGCGTATTGCAGATTGCTCTTGTTCCTAGAGTGACATCTTTGGGTCAGCATAGGTGGTTGAGTCATTCAGATGATGAGATAAGATTGCTGGTAACTTCCTTTTTGAGTGAGGTATTAAGAATTGTGGCACCTAAAGTTCCTTATGATGATGCTACAATGAAAGAGTTATTACAATTGATAGTGGATAGCTTCCAAGACTTGGGTGATGTGAAAAGTCGTCGCATTTCTTGAAGGGTTGCAATACTCAAAATCTTAGCAAATATCAGATTGAGTAACCTTATGTTAGACTTTGAATTGCATGAATTGATCCATAACATGTTTTACCATTTCATTGTTACAATTGGGGAAGAACATAATGGTGATATTATTTCAGCTATGCAAACTATTATGGTTCAAACCTAAGTCAAAAGGTTCGAATTCGAATTTGAGTTCGGCAACATTGAAATTCAGATGAAGTTCAACAAATAAAAATTTCAAAAAGTAAAAAATTTGGATTAAATTTGCCTTATATAATTTTTATTTTAAAAAAAATGTAAATAATAAATCGATAAAAATAAAACTATATTATATTAACTTTGAATACATTAGTAAATCTAAAAATATTATATTATTATAATATAAAATATTTAAAATTTAATTCAAATAATATTTATATAAATAATAAATATATTAAATAATAATTATATTATAATAATTTTAAAAATGTAAATAATAAACCGATAAAAATAAAACTATATTGTATTAACTTTGATACATTGATAAATCTAAAAATATTATATTATTATAATATTATATTTAAAATTTAATTTAACTAATATTAATATATAAGTAATAAATATATTAAATAATAATTATATTATAATAAAAATCTAATGACACCCACAAAGCAATAATTGTGAATAATAAAAAAAGCCATATGAACCAATCAACCGTATGAATAATTTAATTTCTTGGCTATGCAGTTTGGCCAAAAGTAAAGCACACCACTCCCTTCAAATTCAACACTGTCTTTGGGTTTTGTGATGAATGGTTGAAGCTCATCAAAAGAGACTGTCGATTTGTCGTTTTGAAGAATAACATCGGAGGAGGGTTTGAAGGACTCGTTTTGGTGTAGATTCACGACATTTGAATTCTTCAAATATCTCGCTTTCTTTAATAAAGCCTCTTTTGGCTACTGAAATCCATGGGAAAGAGGAACAAACACCACCTTTGATCCATTGTCTTGTGCCTTGCAGAATCCTGAATGGAACAAATAATACAATCAAACGTCCTCTACGTTACATTCAACTCCAATTCCCAATTGGTAGCTTTTTAAACGCCTCATACTGGAGCGGAGAGAAAAATAAAGGGGTCGATAATACATGTTCCAACAGAAAAACCTAAGCCTCATGCTGTACGAATTTAAGGCGGATTTAAACGATTTTTTTTGTTTTGGTTGAAATTCGGTGAAATTCGAATCGCATGGATGACATTTGTCGAATACTGTGACTTAGGTTCAAACTATCAATGAAAGTGATGTTATTTTTCAGTCTATCATAACTTTGTTATTGGCTATTCTGAAACAAGAATAGGTCACTACTTCAGCTTCTTATGAGTTGGTTGATAGTGTGTTCAAAACATGTGAGGCAAAGCTGAAACCTTACATGGTTAATGAGGAGCAAGTGGATGAAAAGTAAATTATAACAATGGAAGAAATAATTTTTGAACAAAGTGCAGTTCAAACTTTAAAATATGAATTATGCCGTAAGGATGTAGCTGATATTGAGAGCCATAAATTTGAAGACAAATAAAAAATATTGTTACATGAAGTTGAGATTGATCCTTTGTCCAGTGAGTCATGTGAGCAGGTTATAGATGAGTTTGATCAAAAGCTTTTGGCGTTGCAAGATTTGAAGGACTAGTTGGTAGTTGCACATGAAAAAGTGATGCAAGTGTTAACAAGGGCAGATGATACTCACAAATACGTTGAACTCATTTGGGAAGCTCAAAATGAGGAGAGGAAAAAAGGAGTTGCAAGTGGAGTTAGTCTTAATCAATTGTACACCATTAGAGAAACATTGGAGATGATAAAATTAGATTCCTTGCAATTGCTTATGGACAAGGATCTAGCTTTGAAGTATGCTGAAGACGAAGAAAGAGAAGCTGATGATCTTTGCTTACAGTTAAGTACAACTCATTTTTATTTATACAAAGCAGAAAATTCTATTACTATTGTAGCCACATCCAAGGATGAAGAAGGTGAAACAAGGAAAATGGAGATCAAACAAATTGTTGAAGTGATTGATGAATTGCATGGAAATGAAATGTTGCATAATGATTTCAGTACTCCGCAAATTAGAGAGGTTCAGTATGCTAACAAAGATTGGAAACCACATCAAGAATTTGAATTCTTGAATTTTGAGGACCAATTTTCAAATAAAGGTGCAGTTTGCAGCCATTGGAGAACTGATATAATGGGTAATGAGGGCAGATTTCAATACAATACTATTTAGGAAACAACAGTTATTGAGGAACATTCAATGATGGATGAAGGAGTACATGAAACCTATGAAGACACCATTGAAAGGAATGAAGAAGATAGGGATACTATGAGTGTTAACAACAGTCTAGTGTCTTGGTATCTCAGTATGAATGTTGGTGATGTTTTCCTTTTGGGGTTGCTAGAGAGTGGAGTGCAAGGTGTGCATGATGAGTCAATGGTTTTCATTAGAGTACCATAGTGGCAACTTGGTGGTTATTTCCAAAGATTGGTTTGGGATCTTGGAATCACTGCTAGTTTTGGGTGGCCTGGTGGTTGTGCTGTCATTGCTTGAGGGCAAAAAATATTTGGGAAAGGTGGATTGTAATGTCTTGAAGTTTTGAGTCAACATATAATTAAATAATTAATTCTAAGTTGTCAGGTAAGAGGTTAAAATATAAATGCAACTTAAATTAATTATTTAATGGTCCCAAGTAACGTAAGTTATAAAGTTATGGAAATAAATAGGGTTACCCCAAGTTTCTGGGACGGGGACGACAGGGGATGGTGGGACGAGTCCCCAAGTTTCCGATTTTTGAGGCCAAATTTGGGGACGGCAGGGGATGGCTATATAAAAATATAGGGAAAATTAAAAAAATATAGGGAAATTTTAAATATTCATATGATAACATGTATAAGGCATGCATAATACACAATATAGAACATTAACATATAACATTTGTGTTCAACATTATGCCAATACTCAATACGCATTCAAAATTAACATACACGAATCATGAAACAACCTCCAAGTTATAATTTATAAACTTATATCAAAATGCCCAAAGGCTACATTGCTGCTTATAGTTTTAAAGTTTGCTATGAAAATCACAATACAATATCGTATGTCAATAATGAATACAAAATAAACAAAGAGCACTGTTGCCCCTAATCGTCTCATAACCACATCAAAATCATAGTCATCCTTTGAGTCACTGCCACTGTGATGCTCCTCCTCAACCAATGGAACCCCAACCAAACCCTCAGCTGTCTCCTCCTCATCTACTTGGGCCACGTCCTCAGGATCAATATCCCACCGTAGAGCTGGAGTCTGTCGATACTCTGGAGTCTGCCAATCCTGAAGCTGAAGAGCAGTATGAACGACCACTAGCTTCTCCGCTCTTCTAGAGGTAAGTCTATTCCTCTTGAGGGAGTGGATAAAGCTATACGTGGACCAATTCCTCTTTGCAGTAGAGGAACTGGCAATCTGTGCAAGAAGGCGAGTAGCAAGTGTCTTCAACTGCGGTGTATCCCTCCCATGATAGGTCCACCATCCAATAGGGTTTGATTGATCTAATATAGTTCTATCCAACCTCACCTGTGGTTTACTCAAGTTTGGGCAATTAAGATTTGCAAAGTCTAGGAATTGTGTTCGAAGTAGTGAAGCTTACTCTGTTCAATAAATCTTTTCAATGGCCTGTGTGAACCCATCTAAAACCTCAACGTCATCACATCGAGGCACCCTACCAGCCTTTGGTGCATACCATTTTTAATTTAGAGCAAAGGCAACCATATGAAGTGAGGTGTTCATTGTATTCCACCTGCGCGTCAGAATGGGCCTAATGTGTTGCTCATATATATCCAAAGCGGGGTCCTTTGCTGAAATAACTTGCTTGATCTTCCGAAGCATACTGTCAAATGTCTCATATATCTCTCCATAACTAGGAGAGTCTGTATCCGCATATCTGATGACATCTACAATAGGCAAGATGAAGGAGAAAATATATCTGCAAAATGTAAACAAAAAGTTCAAAATAATTAGTTGACAAGTTAATTGACATGTTAGAAACTTCAAAAGTTGGAACATTGGACAATAAAATTAAAATATTAAAATCAGAAATTTAATATGAAAATCAGCCATCTAATATGTCTTACCTCACATTGGTCCACCAATTGTCATCGAGGATCTTTTGTTTGATGGTCTTTCCTTGAGTAGAACCTGCATTAGGCCATCTAGTCCACTTTGCATTGACCATCATCAGTTGTAGAGGCTCATGAACCTCAAGCATCCTCTCCAACAAGATGAAGTATGTGGCATATCTACATTCATTGATTCAATGATTCATTAAAAAATAAAAAGTTAAAACAAAATCAGATTATGAATACAAATTGAAGTAAATGGCATACCTTGTCTCAATAGGTTTGAGAAACTTCTTCTTTGAAAATGTTCTGAAGAGAGCAAGTGAGGTGTGGTGATTGCAAATGAACATCTGAATATCTCTAGCTTCTGCCATCGTTTGCTTCATCCAATCCAACTTCCCTATGTTTTTCAAAGCATTGTTCAATGCATGAACACAATATGGGGTCCAAAATATGTGCTTGTAAGTACCCTCCACCATCAATCCAACTGATTTGCACATGTGCGAATCGGTGATCACCTGCACCACATTTGCAGTCCCAACCTCCTCTATGGCATCTCTCAAAATAGAAAACTGGAAGTTTGCATCCTTACGTCTCCTTGAACAATCTACGACTCTAAGAAAATAAGAACCAGTAGGGCATGTGACTATAACATTGATGAGTGGCTGACGTCTACAATCAGTCCACCCATCCGTCACTATAGAGCACCCCGTCCTCATCCACGTTTGCCTCATCTCCTCCATTAACTCATTTACTTTGGAGTACTCTTTGTCTAGGAGGGTGGTGCGTAGCTTATGATCTCTAGGGGGTATGAATGAAGGACCAACAATGGCTATGTCTTTCACCATTTGTTTGAAATAAGAGGAACGAGCCACATGAAATGGGATGGCATGGGCATAAAAGAATTTGGCAATTGAGGATTCAGTGGTTTCTTGTGCTTGGTTATTAAACATGGACTCAATTGAGGCTACCTTTCCACTACCAATCACCTTCCTCTTTCCTCTTAAGGAAACTCCAGTACTACCAACCATTGAAGGACTAGGAGTAGGCATAGATGATTGTGAACTTGGGAAAGATGGAGACCCACCTTTAACCCCAACATCCAACTCCATTTGAATTTTTTGGCACTCTAAAAATAGCTCATCTGTCAATGCAGGACACACTCTAACTCCATGGACCACCTCACCGAAAAAATGAGACCTAACTCTTGTATAGCTGCCCCTAAATTCCTTTTCACAAACATGGCAAAACCACACCCTACTCCCCCTTGAATTTTTTTGACTTTCACCCACGGGTGTAACATATTGAAGGAATGATTTTTTTTTTTTGTCTAATGGGTGTTTTGCATAGTCTTCCATGGTCTTGGTATTGGTTATTGAAGGGCATTGGATTGTGTTTCTTTGCTCTCTAGTTCTACTACCACCCCCACCACTTTCCCTTCTAATTTGCATTACAACTTCACTATCACTCCCATCCTCACTGCTGGTCATGTTTTTTATTTTAGAATACAAGTTCCAACTGAAAAAGCAAAAAAATAAAAAAAATCAGACAATGTATGCTTCACATTTTGCAAAAAAAATGAAAAAAAAGAAAAGGGAAAGAAAATGCATACCTATTTGGTGGATTTGCACTCCCAACAACAATAATTTCAACCTCCTCTCCTCCTTCAAGTTGCTGCTCCTGCTTCAATGGCTGCAACTTCTTTTGCTCTCAAACCCTTGGCTGCTCAAACAAACAAATGCATAAAATGAGGTTAGAGAGGTCTTTTCTTCTTGATAAAGGAGTGAAAACCAATGGGGCCCACACATGCCACGTAGGCAGGGGCATTCTTTTTTTGTTTTAAGTTTTTTTTTTCATTTTAAAAGTTTTTTAAGACTTGGGGGACGACTGATTGTCCCTGGGACTGTCGAGAGATGGCTCAGCCGTTCCTTGGCCGTCCCTGGGACCAGTCAGTCGTCCCCCATCGGGTCAATAACATCTCCTCGTTTTGGGGACGTTTCATAAAAAAATGCAAAAAAAGGGACGGTCCCCTATCGTGGGGATAGGGATGGGGATTTTTGGGGGGCAGGGGGTTACGCATCCCCGGGTTTCCCTGGAAATAAATTAAAGTTACTTTTATGAGAATTCTCAAAGGAAGTAAAATAAAGGTGAAAATAAAAAAGGATGAGGATTCAAGGAGACACGAGAGTTTCGAAGTGGGAAAGAATAAAAGATTGTTGTAAACTCATTGTAGGCAGGTTGGATTGGTTTTGGGAAATAGTTTTTGTTGGTTGAACGCGGTTCAACTTAGCCTTTTAGAGGATGAAACCCCTCTAAGAGAAGATTAACTCTAGTGGTGAGAGATCCACCCTGGTTGATTGCTGGAGAAACCTGTAATGTCCCCTTCTCAGCAGTAGTCAGTTCTGATGCCTGTCAGCCTATTCCAGATACCCGTAGGCCTGTCGGAAGTGAAATTAGGGTTTCCAACTGCTTGGAGGTTTCTTTTGTGTTTTCAGGGGTTTGCATGTAGTTGTTTTGTAGAGAGGTTTCTTGGTCTTTGTGGGTTTTCAGAGAACTTCAGAATGATGTAACATGCGTCTGTATCAGAGGTCTTTTCCAGACTTACTATTTTTAGTAAGTTATGATAGTTGCCCAAATTGTGGTTAAAAAGAGTTTTGAACCACTTACTATTTTTAGCGGTATGCTGTTTTTAGTAAGTGCTATTTATGGCAGTGCTATGTTTGGCAACGGTTCAACAATTCACTGCAGTTTCTATTTCGGGCAAGAGCAGAATTGGTATTTTGGTCTTGAGCACTTTTGGGCTCGTTTTGGCAAAGTGAATTATTTATGTCATTTTAATATTTTAATATCATTTTTGGCTCCTTGGCCTAGTTGAGTAACTTCATGTTGTTTTTAAAAGTGGGCCTTAGAGTTGGACGCCACATTTGAGGCATTTTAATATTTTGAAATGTAATGATATTTGCCTAAGTATGGGACGGCTAGGGAGTTGGAGGAAAAAGATGTATTTTGAATTTAATATTTCAAATATGCTTGGGAGTCCACTTTTGGAGGGAAAAGGAGGAATTTGAAAGGTCATCACAGAATTCTATTTAAGCAAGGCTTGGCTCCATCATTTGGCATTTCATTACTTATTACGATGAAGTGCTGCTAAAATGATTTCAAACCCTTTGCTTCGAGGAATGCATACCTCCTAGCTAATATCAGTTTTGTGTTTTAAAGATAACACCTAGCTGATTGAGATTGCTTCTTCATCCAAAGGTTGCACATAGAGGTTCACAGTTGAATGTTATGATGATATTTTCTGTTTTCAAGTTGTTAGTTTGTGGTTGGTTGAAGCATGTTTTTGGTCATTGCTCCTTTTGTGAATTTTTGGTTGTTCTGGGTATTTGCTCCATGTTTTCCTATGCTCTGGGCGCACCTTCTTCTTAAGTTTCAGATTTTATTTTGGAGGGGTTGATTTTCTAGAATGGGTCGCCCTCTTCTAGTGGCCGCCTTATCTTGTGGCCAAGCATTGGGAATCGTGGCTTTCTCTTGAGTGCTGATTGGTCTTGTCTTTCTCATGCTTTTTGTATGCCTTGCTTCTAATGTTCATTTGCTTTCAGTTTGGAGAAGAACTGAGCTGTTTTGGTAGAGATATATGCATATTGGTGTTTTCTTACTTTGGTGGTTCGATTTTCAGTTTGCTGTAGGTTTATATCAGACCTGGTTATTGCAGCTAATTGCTGTAATTCCTTAGTGTTTACACTCATAAATTGTAACAAGGAATGTTGCAATTCATTTGGTTTGATTAGAGATATGTTTCATCATAATATCATTGTGTGAGAGCATATTGTAACACTGATTTAAGTAGTACTGATCAGCCTTTTACTTTCAACATTTTTCATTTTGTACATCTCACTCCTGCTGAATAAGTGGTCGAGTTGTTTACTTTTCAGTTTGTTATTATCACTCCCACTGAATGAGTGGTCGGGCCTTATGGTCGGTTGTCCACCTACTTTACTTTTCAGCATTTACTTTCGGAATGGCTGGCTAGCCGCTTACAACATTGTACTTTTATTTCTAGTATTCATCTAATGATCCCCGTGCACCGTATGCTTTCACCTCGTCCACATCGGGATCTTGGTGAAGAAAAAGTGAAGGGTTCCCTATCAGCTGGTTATGTTTATTGAGCTAACCTTAACGGGTGCACTTTTGTATGTGAAAATTAAAAAAAAAGAACTAGGGGGGATATTTCAAAACCACATAGGGTCTTGCTTGGATTTCAGCGATGATGTTTTGGACAAAATTTTGTACTTTAAAAGACTAATTTTGTGTTCAGCTTTACCCCTTGCCATAGCAGGAATAGATGAGTTGAAGATTATTGATTGTTAGAACAAATTAAGGTGGTTTGGATTAAGGATATGTTTGTGATCCATAATTGGGAGGCTTCTTTGTTCAATTTTTGAGAGCTGTGAATTTATTAAGGCCTCAAAACTTGCTATGGTTCATTCCAGAAGTTATTTGTGTTGGCCGCTAACGTCTTAAAAGAAAAATTATGGAAACGAGAGTTTATCATACTTTTTGGCAATTTTAATTTGGGTTCTTAATGCATTCGTCAGAATTCAAAGTCAGTGAAATATTAATCGAAACCTTTGTGACATTTTGTGGAGTGGAGCGGTTTAGACATGTAGCTTGGGAGCCATCTATGCACTTGAAGAACCGATAACATAATTCAGTGGTGGGATAAATTAGCTGTGCAAGTCTAGCCACTAACGGGATTCACTCTTCCAGTTTGGACGGAAACATAGCAAGACGTTCCTTGAATTGCTGAAGTGAAGGAGTGAAGTCAGGTTTGAAACTCAGTGGTGTGCTATACACATTCCTGGCACCATTCTTGGTCTCAGGTTATTTAGCTTCAGCGTCTTGGATATTGAGTTTATCTAATGACCATAGGAGATAAGAGCTGAATAATTCGAGAATATCTGGAGGTTCCATGTCAGGATAATGTTTGTGTTGTATCATTTTTTTTTTAAAAGAAATCTCAATTGAGTCAATGTTAAATTTTCTGTTTAAACTCAGTCATCAGTTTTGAATAGTATCAATAGCTGGTAATTCATGATAAAAGTTATTATATGGAAAATGCGCTATTATCATCAGTGTTTACATTGTATGTAATGAATATCAATTCACGACAATTGGAATGGTAATAATTGATTGGAATCAGCAAACTGAGTACTCTTTAGAAATTAAAATTAAATTGAGAAATAAATTCAAAACTTCATTCAAACTGTTTGACAAAATGCTTGGGATGATAAGTTGGTAGATTGGCAAAAGATTTAGTGCCAAAACATATTGAGGAGTTTTTTGAACAGGCCGGACCAGTACATACATTGATCACATAAGTATAAACACAAATTGTAGCTGAGTTGTTGAAGGAAATAGCATACTTGGATATATAAATATAGTCAAATTTATACCAAACTCATGGAATATGAAATCCATGACATCAAATGTTCCAAACAAATATTAAATATAAAAACAATAACTATAAGCCTATGGCTCAGAGGAGCTTGCATTGTTCCTACAAAGGTGTCTAAGGTGGGTCTTGGATGATATAGCGGCTTTAGCCATAGTCTCTTGCTGTGACTCCATGCCACTGTAATGTCTGCCCCTGATTTTTTTTTGTTTTCTGTTTTGCTGATTGGAATGTTTTGTTGATGTTTGTTTGGTTTTCATATGTCATTCATTGTTTTAAAGTATGCATAATATATAGATAACATAAAGTACAAAAATAAAGTTATAAAGAACTTTCAGAATATATTTCTTTCAATACAGTATCAATTTTTTCAGACTTTCATAGAAGAAATCAGATTTATTGATATTCAGATCAGAGTTGGTAAATGCCTTCAAACAGCAGATAATAAGCTCTAGAATTGCAATGCTTTCAATGCCAACTGGGGGGCATCAAACCACTTGAGAACTCACCAAAAGCAGCTGCTCACAAAACCCCCTTAAAGTGCAGATTCTGACCTATACAACAGCCTCTAAACTATCCAGAAATGCCAAACGGGGGCGAACCTCCTAGGCTGGGCGATTGGGTCTAGTAAATCAGTCCTCACTCAATAAATGCAAGTGAATATATGATATGGGGCGCCTTGAAGAGGAGATTCTAAAGAACCAATACCCAAATTGATAGCTCAAGCCAAAATGAAACTATGAATGATTTATCTATTTCTACCTTGGTAATGATAAATTCCAGAAAAAACTTAGAAAACTACTTCGAACCTTTGAAAACCAACTGGGAGATGAATACCAAACCAAACCAAAACCAAGGGCAAGCTTCCACATGCTGAAACCCAAATCATCTCCTCAAAAATATTCGACTATCTTCATCTTTGCTTGCCAAAATATTGAAAATTAGAATATCTGTGAAGCACAAGGTGACCCCTGAGTGGAATCACATCCAAATTGACTAGGGTGGATCTCCCACCACTGAAACCAACTCCCAAGTGAAGAGGGTTCTCATCTTCAACATGCGTATTAGACCTTTGGAGAAAAATCTATTAGCATCGTGTTATGCAACCAATTGAGAGATGAACAAATGAGACTCAAAATGAGGTTATAAAGAGTCAATGAAGAATTAGGGCGACCAAATTTGAAACTCTCCTTTCCTCCAAAAAGCCACACCCTTCTCTCATTTGCTTTTTAATTTAAAATATGTTTTTAACTCCCCTTATGTCTCCCTTGGGCGTACCACTATTCAGCCTTCAAAAACGCTTTTGTTGCTTTAAAAACAACTTTAGTGATTAAACTAGGCACCAAGGTGCTTTTCGATGACCCTCTGACCCCTCAACTTAAGTATAAAGTAACTTTATAAAAACGTCTTAAGTGAGGAATACAAATATTAAATAAATCAAACCTTAGCAAAACCCAACGCCCAAACTGGAAAGACACTACTGATGAAGCCTGACCAGGACCAGTTATCAAAAATAGGCTTACTATTTTTAGTAATTGCTAAAAATAGTAAGTACATTGAAAACCCAAATTGGTACAAAACTGAAGAACACTGCTACTTAGTAAGAATAGTAAGTGATGGAAATGGCCCCCTGCTAAAAATAGAAAGTCCTACCCGAATACTGAAAAACGTCCACAGAAAGGATTGGTTCTGATTTCCCTTACCAACTCCACTTAGCCTATAGGAAATTTGGAATAGGCTAATGGACATCTCCACTGGTCAGAGGCTAGGAGGGGACATTACAACCACCCTCACCAACATCAATTGTGGCTATGTCTTTCGTGCTCTATCCTCCTCTGCCATGGCTATAGCCTCAGCTTCTCTATCTGCCTAGTGAACCCAATCAAGGTCCTCGTCACTAAAGACCAAATTTGTAACCTTAGTGATCCACTTAGACTTTGGATCGACCTCCTCTAGCGTGATTAGGATGGAGTCATGGTCAAAAGTCTACCTGTGTTTGAGACGAAGGTTGTAATGAACATACACTAGATCATTCAACCTCTCCACGGACAGTCTATTGCACCTCTTGGAGTGTATGTGTTCAAACATATTCCAATTGCGGTCACAACTAGAAGAACTTCATGGTTGGCTCAATACACGAATGGCAATCTTCTGAAGGATTGGTGTTTTTGCACCAAACATTTAATAATAATATAGAAAGAGGAAATTATGGCCTTAAATATATTTTTACCTGGCTTTAATGTTGTCCTACTATCTTTGCACATTTGACGTGCAAAGAGGTCTCCTTGTGCAACAATAAATGCGTCTATCTCGTGGACTATCTATGTAGTAACATCAGGTGCCATCCACCCTATCACTTAGTAGAGCTCACCAAGAACCTCATCATCCGCATGGAAATCATGAAGGAATTGGAAGGCCAGATTTAGGAAATATGCAGTTGCATGGAGGGGCCTGTGAAGTTGGTGGTGCCATCTCCTATCAATGATCTCCCAAATGGGACGATACTTATCCTCAGATCCCCCATAGACTGATCTAATGGTCTCTTTGGCCCTATCCATGCCCTCATATATGTAGCCCATTACGGGCTTCTCCCCATCAACAACTCGTAGAACTACCAAGGGCTCGGTGAATTGCAAATATTGTGAAACATTAACCTGAGTAAGTGTGAACGAAAATAAATAAATAAAAGAAAAATTTGAATAAAAATAAAACCATAATGTAGAATTAAATTTTACCTACACAATCTTTGCAACAGGTGTCCAAAAGCTTGGCTCATCAAAAATGCAATTTGCCACATCAATCCTTGTAGCAGTCGTATCATAGGATGATGAAGTCCACTCCTCACCAACAAACATACGCCTCAAAGCTACCTTTGACCGAATCAAGGATTGTAATGTGATGAAATTAGTGGCAAACCTAGTGATGCCAGGACGAGCCAACTCCCCCAACCCGGTGTATTGCCTTATTAGGCTAAGGACCCATGTGTGATTGTATACAAATTTGCAACTATTTTTGGCCATATCCACACATGTTTTGATTCAAGCTTGCCAAGATCCGCCAATATGATGTCAAGGAAATGGGCGACACATGGAGTCCAAAATATAGTTGGGTGCCTCTCCACCAATAGTTTACTAGTAGCAACATAATTTGCTGCATTATCGATCACCACTTGAACCACATTCTCTTTGCCCACCTCAACTATGACCTCCTCTAAAGCTTGACAAAGGTATGCGGCATTTTTTACATGGGTGGAAGCATCAATGGACTTGATGAACACTTTGACACCTGGAAAAGAATCAAAATCAATGATTGAATAAATTAAAAAAAACATAAATTACAAATATTAATCACTAAATCAAATTCAAATTTCAAAGTATTCAATGTATTGAGGGAAGTACAATTATTTGCGGAGGAAAGAAGAAAACTGAGCAACGTCCTATTTCTCCTATCGGTCCAACCATCGGTCATGATGGTGCAACCTTCTTGCTCCTTAGCAAGTGCTGCTCTTCTATTTGGGCTTTTACATCAGCCACTTTTTGACTCTAAAGTGGGCACTTTAATTCATCTTCAGTAGGGGCTTTTAACCCCACCCCACAAGTAGTTATGGCATCAACCATATTTCGCCAAAAAGGAAACCTAAATCATGTCATAAATAAATTAAATAAGATAAGTATTGTAAAATGGAGAGTTTAACTTTGAATTTGAATTCAACATACATCTAGATTCTAAATATAAAAATTCATGAGACAAAGAATCAATTATCAAACTATATATTTTAAAACAATCAAACAAGAAGTAATTACCTGGCTGTATGTAATGGAATGGTGCAATAGTACCAGAAGTTTGCAATTGATTGTTTGGCTGCATCCCGTGCCTCCTTGTTCCAACCCTTGCTCTCAAGTGACCGTTGAGAACCAAGAGTAGTGTGGCACAAAATATGAATCCATCCTAGAATTACGAACTCTAGGACCAATGCTAAAACTCCCACTACCACTAGCGCTAGCGGCAACATAAGCACTACTAGTAGCACCAACACTAGAAGAAGCACTAGCACAAGCTCTAGCACTAGGGCGGAATGGAGGCATGGAAGAAGCCTCTCCATGTAATGTCCCCATTTTGGCCATACGCTCTTCTTTTGGATTTAGCCTATTTCTGAGAATCCGTAGGCTACTCAGTTGTGCAAATTAGGGTTTCCTCTTTCGGATACTGCTCAGTTGGCGTTCAGAGGATGTTGTGCAGACTTACTATTTATAGCAGTTTGCTATTTTTAGCAAGTCTATCTTTTGGCAGTATCTGTCTAGCAGCAATTCAATCGTTTGCAGTTCAGTGGTATTAGAGCCAAGATCTTGGCATCCTGTGACAATCAGAGCTCAGCTGTCAGATGAGTGACAGAGAAATCAGATTTTACACCAGAGGTCAGAACTGAGTTTAGCTTCAGTTTTCAGCAATTCCAAAGATGCTATGTTTTCTGAAGTTTAGGAACTATGAGAAGACAGATGTGATTAAGGCTTCTGAAGAGGAAAGAAGTTTGGCAAGGTCACCTTCCATTGCGGAGACAAGACTCAATGAAGAATGTTAGTACAAGAGGCAATGTGAACATGAGGCTTCCATACTCCATGAGGAATATCAGAATATGTCTAATGAGTTTAAGAACGATGTTTCTTTTGTCTGCTACTTGAATTGTGTGTTTATTAAGAAACCTGGAAAATTGGGTGTGGTCAACTAGATGAAGAAAAAAATTAAAAGAGAAACAAAACAAGCCTTGGTTGAAGGATCAAGGAAGGAAAAAGCAGAAGTGCTTGTTTGTGGTTTGCAGCCCACAAATAAGCAAGTTGAAGAAAGAAATCAGTCAACTAGTGTTGAAGATGGCACAAGCAAGGTGCACATTTTGCCTCAAAATGATAGGGCACTTGATGAAGATTCCTTGGCAAATGAGGAGATTAAGTTAGAGTCGCAAAATACACCCATAGACTTGCATGAGATGGGAAATATTGAAGATTGCTTTGGTAAAAAGAGCATAACAGCAGTCTCGAGTCCTAATGAGGATTCATCCGATGAAGAGCTTGAGACAAAAGACTTCACAAAAGATTTCAGTTGTACCAATGTGTGGGTTGAGTTCGCTAAAGAAGAACAAATTGAAGGAAATGCTAGTGGTTTCATTGAATCAGCCTATGACCACCTTCATGTTGATAATGTTTATGATGATTCGATTGAGTTCAAATCGAATCATGTTGAAGATTTGGTGATGGATAATTCTCCACCTGTTGCTGACCCAAATTTCCAAAGGATTCCTTATGAAGAAATTATGATAAGTGACCAAGAAGACTTCTTGGGTATGTATGATGATGCTAATGACAAAAACAGCAACACATCTACTTATGATAGTTCCAATGAAGAAAAGAAAGATAAAATATTCAAAGCAACCAGCTTTGAGGACTTTAATTTTTCAGTACAATGATAGTGACATGGGAGTTATTGGGCATGATGAGCATGATGATCTCTTTTTTGTTGATCATTATGCTCATCATAATGATAGTAAAATATTCAAAGAGTAAACAATCCAAGAGGAGCATGATGATCTCTTTTTTGTTGATCATTACAATCAAACCTTTCACAATTGGGATCCGGCCGTGATGTCACCAAGGTATGATAAAGAACCAGAGAGGGATAAATTCGCCTTTGATCTTGATAAAGTTCAAAGTTTAGTTTGTGTTGCAAGCAATGAAGTGATCTTTGGAGAAGTTGCAACAAAGGCTAATGTGAACATGAATCCTTACGTTGAAGAGAAGAATGTTTTAAAATCAGCAAATGGTTTGGATGCCTTTCAAAATTACACACAAGAAGAGTATGAGAACTTGAAAGGTCAAGATTAAGATACTAATTTGTTTGTAAAAGTTGCTGACAAACCTTCTATTCAAGAATTGTGTAGTAAAGAGGATAGTAAGGAAGCTGATTTTGAAAATCTTGAAAGCAAATCAGAAAAGTTAATGTTTGTTGAGCAAAGCCTCTTTGCTGATTATGATCAAAGGCCTAAAGAGCTGCAATATTTGAAGGATAATTTATTGGTTTCATAAGAGAAAATTGTTAAGGTGTTATCAAGATTTGATAGCACACACCATTTCATTGAAGAACTCTATTGGAAGTTTCAGTCTGAAGAGAGACAAAGTGGAGTTAAGGATGGAGACACTCTTTCCAATATGTAATCCATCAAAGAAGCATTGGAATCAATAAAGACAGATTATTTGCACTTGCTCTCAGATAGAGATAATGCTAGTACGTTTGCAGAGGAGACTTATGATGCCTATCAAGAGAAGGAGAAAGAGGTTGATAGGCTTTGCGTTGATCTTACCTTAGCTCATCATTCATTATCCAAAACAGAAAATCAATCACCTATTGCAGCCCCACTTAAGGAACAAGAAGCTAATACAAGGATTATGGAGATGAAGCAAATAGTCGAAGGAATAAATGAACTCCATAATGATGACACATTGCATAATACCAAGGTGATCCCATATGTTGATGGTGATTGGAAAGTACATCAAGAGTGTGAACTCTTGAGTTGGGAAGAGACTTTGCCACTTGAAGGGATAGCTTGCAGCCATGAGCTAGATGTGATGACTGGTGATGTGTGTGGTATTCAACACGTTACATTCTATGGATCAACAACTAATGATGGGCATCTTCAAGTTGAAGAAGATGTGCATGAATTCTATAAAGACACCAATGAAAGGGATGAAGGAAATATTGTTTCTATGATTGTGTACAACAATCCACAATTTTCACATGATTTGTTAAATTATGAGGTGATTGACAATTTCTATGTGGATGGCATTGGTAAGAAGTTTTATGTTTTTGACATGCATAATTTTATAGTCAAGCATAAGATAATGTTGGTGGATCCATTCTATATGTCAAGCAACACTCTCTTGGGATGGATAGTAAATGAGCATTTAATTGAGTCCAAACTTGAACTGGCTGGTTTTCACTCAACATTAACCAATGGAAGAGTACCACCTATCTTAAGATGGTTGATGAGGTCAGGTCTTGGAGAGATGCATCAAATTGTGGGAGAATTTTCAGACTTGGCCCTTTGGTTTCTAGATTGTGCATTGAGGATTAGTGATTATTCTAAAATGTTGGTCACGAAATGTTCAAACTTTGCATTGATGGTTGTAGTTGGTTACATGGTTTGGTGTGCACGAGTCTTTCACTATAACTCTTGGAATTATGTTGGGAATTCTTCCCAATGTGTTGGAGTTTATTTTTTGTTGGGAATTCATGATTGGACTTCTCAACATGGCTTGAGGGGGATTGTTGCAAGTAGAAAGAGGGTTATTTGGAGAGATAAGGATTCAATTTTCAGATTCTTTGATGTTGTCCCCATCTTCACCAAGCATTTGATGGTTATTTTTGGTCATCAACTGGTGAATTGGAGAGATATTTCGAACAAAGGAAGGTTTAATGTTGGGTTGGAGTTTCTTGAGAGGATGTTTCCAGCCTTGGGCATGAGCAGTTGTGCTATTATGGACGCTGATTTTCATTGTTGCAGCAGCTGTTCAATTCCTTGCACACTGATTTTCCTAAAATCAAACTTTAAGTGGTTCATTTCATATTTCATGGGCGGTTGGTACACTCATTTTTTCTTTTCACAATCTTTTATCAGTGATGATTTTTGGCTTCAAAAGTCAGTAATGGTGTTTCATAGTGATTCATATTATTATTGGATGGTGTTCAAGTTACTTCTCAGTGGCTTCTTTGTACAATCTTTTGCTCTAGTGTTTGGGGCAGCGAACATTTGCTTGATTTGGTTCAAATTTTTGAGACTTTGGTGGAGAGATTGGTTGATGTTTTTAGAAATTTTCTTGAATATGTCAGAGTTGCTCAGGGGAGGCATTATACATCCTTGTGGAGTTTTGAGGATGCGGCTACAATGGCTTTGCAAAGAGCTGTTTTTCCCTTTGCAATTAGCTATGATGGAGACACACTTGCTGTGGTGACTCGGTTTGTTGCTTTGAGGAGTTATGTTGATAAGAATATTTTTGAGTTGATTATATTATTCTTTTTGATTTGCAATATGGTGATTGACATTGACATTGCAAATGTTAATTCCTTAGAGTTTATTGGGCATGAAATGCTACTTGATTTTGATTCCATTCCTTCCATGTTTTTGAGTTTGAATTTCAGGCATGTTATCTCTTTGAGGTTGCAAGGATGGTTTGCGCAGTTGTGGTGCAATGATTTCATTTGTATGATCAGAGTAGTGCAGCATGAGCATGGTGGTGTTTTTCAGAGATGGACATGGGACCCCGAGATCCTATATGTTTGGTGGGATCAGTTGGGAGTGTTGTGACATTGCTTGAGGACAAGCAATTTTGGGAAGGGCGGACTGTAATGTTCCCATTTTGGCCATACGCTCTTCTGTGACTGATAGCCTATTTCCGGAAATAGGCTTCAGTCACAGAAGAGCGTATGGCCAAAATGGGAACATTACACTCCAACACCACCAATACTATGTAATATTGCCCCTTAATTATGCAACTCATGTATTGTCATTCCGCTGCTGGAAGAAAATGCTGGAATTCCTCCTGTCAACATTAGTGTCTAAGAGATTTCCTCATTAATCTAAAAAAAAGGATTATCATGAAACTCGTTAGCACCAACTTCAAATAAAGGATTGTCATGAGCTTGCAAGACATGCTGATGCAGATTTCAATTCTTCATTCTTTTAGGACAATGGTTCAAATCAAAAGTCTCTTGTATGAGGTCAAGCTCATCAAGGACTTCTTGAATTTCTTCAGCTCTCTTAGTATCTTCTTGCTCCTTTAAATAGTGAGCAACATTCATTTGATTTTCAGCTTCTCCTAAAGCTTGTTGAATTTCAAACAATTTAGCTTTTATTTGCTTGTTCCATTCCAAAGCGTCATCAACAACTTTAGCAACCCTGTCATTGTCACCAATTATTTGCAAAAAGTTTGTTTTGATTTCTTCCACAACTTCCCTAATTGACTTCAAATCAACAAGCGGCATATGGCATTCATCTTGATTCCTATGTACTCTGTAGATCAGATTTTTCACACACTGACGAATATCATCCAACTTGGATAAAACTTGAATCTCTTTTTCAGCAGTCAGTGAATTTTGAGTACACCATTCACAACCTTGTTGATTTGATGAAGTGCTGCAAGGGGAGAAAAATAAATCATAAATCATTTCAGTTGTACTCCTCAGACTGTCACACATCTGGAGAACAGTACTTATCATTTCATCAATGGTGCTTTCAAGGTCATTAGCTCTTTGCTTCTGATTGGCCTCAAGCAAAGAAAATTTAGATTTGTGACTACTAGAAACAACTCCCTCAGTGTCTTCCTCAATGCATGTTTTAGCATTTGTGATGGATGAATTTTCCACTTCTACCTTCTCAACTTTTACTTGCTGCTCTAACTAGAATCCTCCTGAATTATGGAAATGTAGAAGGAATTCATTAGCTGATAGAGTATCTTCAACTGTAGACATATTAACTGTCTCTATAGGTTCAACTCTTGAACCTTCATCATGAGTCTCCTTAGCTAATGTTGACTCATAGCTCTCCTTTGTAGGAGGTGTGGATACCTCATGAGACTCCAAAACTTTTGCTG
>VDFB02221516.1:0-17051 GCA_007258455.2 Sequoia sempervirens | reverse complement strand
AAATGATTAATGTACCCAAAACTTTAAGAGAACTACACAAGATCATTGTCAAAACTCCAATCATGAATCAAGAACATAAACATGACATCCATGATCTAACCATCTCCTCTTAGGAGATCACATGCATCATAACATACTTTTACATCTTAGTCTCAAGAGAACCATGTAAATATGCCAAACTCTAAACTAGTATCAAGAGTAAACCATGACATCCATAACAAATATACTCTAAACCAAGAAACCATATCTCCAACCACATGGAGATAACCTTACCAATGATGTATCCAAGTCACTGCCAATAACTCCCACTGAATTGTGGTACCGAGTTACACATGGCATCATGATTCACCATCCTCTTCTTCAAGATTACCTGAACATGAAGCAAAGAGTTATCACAAACAATTTGCTGAAGCCGAAATAACCAATGCATCATTAATATTATTTGAGGACCTCCTCAGAAGAACCGAACCCTCTTTGTTCTACAATCCTTCTTCACATGTCCTGGTTTCCCACAGTTCCAACACTTTACCTTACTTCATCCTTCTGACTTACCCTTCCCTTCCTTGTTTCCCTTAGGCTCCTTTTTCTTAGGCCTACCTTTTACAAACAAGGCATCTTGGATTTCCTCCTTAGATTTCCTCCTCATCTCCTCTGATAGGAGAGTAGGAATAATGTTTTCCATCTTTGGATCTACACCATTTCCACTAATTGCAACAATTAGATTTTCCCAAGAATTTGGTAAAGAACAAAGCAATAAAATGCACTTATCCTCATCTTCTAGCTTTACATCTACAGATGCTAACTGATTGAGAATTAAATTGAAAGCATTCAAATGTTGTACAACTGAATCACCATCTTTCATTTTCAATGAATATAATTGCCTTTTCAGATACAACTTATTGGTGAGACTCTTAGTTTGATAAATATCCCCTATTCTTTTCCATAATTTATATGCACTAGTTTCCATTGAAACATTTAAAAGAATAGCATCAGCAAGACATAACCTTATTGTTCCTCTTGCCTTTTTATCTAACTTAGCCCAATCTTCATTTGAAATAGTTGTAGGTGTCTTTGTCTCATTATTAACCGCTAACCACTGATCTCTTTCTTCAAGAAGATCTTCCATTTTTAATTTCCACATTTCATAGTTAGAACCATTGAACCTTTCAATCTCTAACCTTGAATTCATTGTAACAAAACTTAATTCCAAAATCAGCAAATAACAAAAATAATAAGAGCTCCCACTAAGCTAAAAAACCTCAAATCTTTTAAGAGAAAGGCGGCCCAATACTCTACCCAACCTCAGCTCTGATACCAAATGTTGAAAAATGAGGTGTTTTCTTAGCTTAATACTCTGTAAAACTTCAAAATTGTTGTTCTAAGTAAGTCTTTTCTTTGTTACATAAATTCTTTGTGGATGATTATCTTGATTAATCCATTTTACTGTTGTAGAATGTAGAGAGAATTATTTAGAAGAACTAGACAGGATAATAGAAGGATCACACAAGATATATTGTGGAGAAACCCTTTCGGGAAAAAACTCCACCAAGAATTATTCTATTATTCAAACTCTGAATTACAATAGCTCCAATTCTTGCTTGAGAATGCTTCTTCTGTCTTTACCAATCTTCTTCACACCTGCAATAACCAATCTCAAAACTCTATTCAACTTGAATGAGATATATAGACAATATGCAACCTTGTAATCAACAAATGGTGATAATTACAATGCATAAGCACAATCCCTTGAAAAGGTACGCCATATTCCTTCAAGTAGAGTTCTTCAGTGAAGACTAAAGCTTACAGCATGTGCATCATGCATTTGGGTGTCCCAAACTGAAGCTACAACTTCTCCTTCACTTCGGTGATAATTCCAAAGCTATTCCTCAAAGATGGCGCCCACAATTAAAGCTACTTAACTGAGCCATCAGAAATATCTTATCATGCATTGGAGTTAATTCCAATAAAGCATCTTGGCACCCAAGTTTGCTTCAAGTGCTTTATTGTTAACTGAAACATTTACTCAACACCATTCCCAAAGAATGGTCATCCCTTGTTAACTGGAAGTAGTCCCTGTTATCTGTCATACAACTCAATGTTATTAGCCATGCATTCCAAGTTAACTGAAGCTAACTACATGCAACTCAAAATAACTAACATGCATGCAACTGAAGATAATTGAACTGAACTGAACCGAACTGAACTGCACTTAACTGAACTAAACTGAACTGAACTAAACTGATTCTGAACTGAACTTAACTGAACTTAACTTAACTTAACTAAATTGAACTGATCTGAACTGAACTTAACTGAACTTCAAGCATGCAAACATCAAATCCTAACTTCTAGGATCTTTACATGCATTCAGAAGTGTTAACTGTTACTCCGTATAGTTAACTGGACTCAAGGTGAGATTCACCTTTCCATGTGTGCACCCACATGCTCCTATTATTTAGGAATAAATACAAATGTCAATTTCATGATTTATTTCATCCAAATAATTAATCTCATCCTAATCTTAGTGTTATTGAACACATTCCAAGAATCTAGGAGATACATGAAATAATTAATGTTTTAGGATTTGCAATTAAATGGCATCCTATTTCCAACAACTATTACACTACTTCAGTTTTTTTTTATTTTTATGAATGACCTTAATAATAGTGGCAACAAACTCATAACTAATTTGAACAATTTTATATATTGAAATGAGATTCACCTCTATTGCTTTGACCAGTAAACATCTTTCAAAAGTCCCATTTGTCACATTAACAGTCCCTACCCCTAAAACTTCTAGTTTCATTTATTTCTAATGATAATGTTTTGATCTGAATTCTTCCATTCATAAAATTGAATAAATCAAGATCTATTTCTAGTCATGTGAAAAGATTTCCTTGAGTAGAATTTGAAGCAATGCAGTCCCTTTTAACCAAGCTGAGAATAAAATAATAGAAAACTGAGACATTCTTAATTTCGAAGAACTATAATAGTTTCAAAGAGTTCCACTAACAATTTGGCTACTATAAAATTAGTTTCTGGAGTACAATATGCTTTAATTCCAAAAATCCTGGCAGAATTGCAACAGCTTACTAAAAACAAATCTCTTTAGCCAGAAGGAGATTATGCTGTCATAACAATGTAATTCGCAGATGGATATTTTAACTACAAAGGATCAAAGCAGTGATGAGAATCCATGAAAATTTCGAGAAACAGTTAAGACGTAGAGACACTAGATTTGATCAATACACCCTCAAAAGCTGCAGGTTGGTTGCTCTCGTCCATGAAAAGAGTTTTGTGGGTAAGATGGAGCAGCAATGGCTTTAAGATTATCTCTATTCCTTGGCTTGTTCTTGCCCATTTTAGATACTGCCAAAAGAGTCACAATACCAGCTGCTACAAGTGCAGTTTTAGATGTCAAAGAAACAGCTGAACCCATTGATTTGCTCAGTGTTTGGCATAAAGATTTTAAAAAGCCTTTAGATTCTGTTTGATCATTTTTCATATACAGTCTTTTTTTATGTGTTGGGCAGCCTTGAATTTCAGAGAACTGTTCTTCCTTTTTCTCTTCTGTCCATGCAAAGCGTTTGATGAGATGGTTATGCGGATCTTGATCACAGCTACATTTGGTAACAACATCTTCTTCTTCTTCCAATGCAAGAGCCCCTTGTACGACTGCCCACTCTCTTCCTTTGTGCTTTCTTAATCTCTGCAGGAAAATTTTCTTGGTTTCCTCAATGTCAGACAAAGCTGCCTCTATATCAGCTTGCTGCTGATCCTGCAACATCTGTAACAAAACAAAATATAATAACATACTACTTGTAAAATGGCAAGGCAGGAAAATTTCCAAGATTAGTATCCAAGGATTGTTTTATTTACATGGAAAGTACATGACACAATATATTTTATTTTGAAATAATCAAGATTTGTGCAGTGGCAGGCTTCTCAATGTACGTAGGCTTCTGAACGCAGGGACAGAATAAACTCTTCCAATGATAAGTTGGACCTAATCAATATCTAAACAGTATATTTTGTGGTTTAGGAAAATTTCAAAAATGTTTAACAACCAACTAGCATTAAAATTTATATTTATTTTGGCTTGCTAAAAATGTGAGTTGATAAAGGACATTCCAACTACTTATGGTACTAACTAGCGATGGAGTATACTACTTATAATACTAAACTAGCAAGGAAATAAACAGTGAAAATAGGCTCCTCCCATGCTTCATTTAATAAATAATATTTTTATTTTAAAATTTAAAAAAAAAATGTAACAGTTAAAAAGGCCAAAGAAATATTAGAGATGGGAAATCATGAACAGGTAATGTCTGTGTGAAATAAATGTTTTTGATTGGGCAAAGTGGGAAATAAGGGTCCCAATTCTATTACAAAGCAAGTCCACATGCAGAGACAAAAATATCAGCCCGAAGCAAATACAAGTACCTCCAGGTGGGAGTAAGTCACATTTACAGTACAGCTGTCAAGCATAAACCAACACAATTATATGAAATAAAGAGAGCCCTAGGATATAGCTTAGACAATGCCAAACCCAATCCTATTCAATCTCACACCATTCACACTAATATGAAATTAGAAGACAGATTTAAAGATAAATGTCAAGAAAGACTACCATTTATATCAAAAAAATATTATAAATTATAAATGATGGATAATGAAATGTCTGGTTTTACGAAATACTCTAATTTCAACTGCAAACTAATTAAATTTTAAAAGTAAAAACTAGCATCAAGATAAAATGAAAAATGAACAACTTAAGGTTTGATTACAACTTTTCCTTTAGTAAAACTTGAACAACTTAAGTGGTTTGATTACAACTTTGGTGCAATTAATTTATTTTCCTGGATTGATAGGCATGAAACTTTGTATAAGGTCATCTTCTTGGTTATACTAACCTGCAGACAATAAAGTTGGTCTTCAAGAACATCCAAACAATCTCCAATGGAAGCAAGGCTCCTTGCGTCCATGGCTACAGCCTCCTCTGGAGAGAAATGGTTTATATCTTTATTCTTACAATTTCCATTCACTCCATTTATCACAGGGACTGTTTCTCCACTGTCAATTTCCCTTCCACACCTTAATAATCTTTCCCTGGCATCGCTTATCTTGGCATGCAGATCAGATGCCTGCTTCAATACCACTATAATATCATCTGTATCCATTTTAATGTTAACATAAGCAGATCCAAAACGGATAGGAGAAATCTACAAAATACCCAAGTATAATTTATACAGAATGAGGTTCAAATCTTCTAAAAGACCAACGCTAAACAGATAGGAATGGAGGACAATCCATGGCACCAAAAGGAAAGGAAAAATATTGGACCTATAGTTAAATGATAGGAGAGATTTTGAGCTTGATCTAAAGCATTTAAGGTTGGCCTTCTTAAAAGCGTAAGGGGAATCTAAATAAGGTGAAGAACTAAGATGGTTTAAAGACAACCTTCACTACATGATGGCAAAGTTCGAGAATCGAGGGGTGATAAGAAAAAAAAATAGACATTCACTTCAGTCTGCATAGATTTGAGTCCCACAGGACACGCTTTGAGAATTCCATTGCCCACCTAAAATTTTACCATTTTTTGCTGGAATGACCTCATTTTTTTAGTTTGACTAGAGAAGTAGCAGTATGGTCTGAGACAAAGACAACAAATGGTATCACATGTTGCCTGGTTTGACATTGGGATTACATTATCTTGGGTTCGCTAATGGGTAGACAAGAACTAACGTGCGTAATAAACAATGTCCTCATCTCGTAGTTTGAAAGTCCAACTAAGAAGGAAAGGGTTTTAAACATTTTCTAGTTAGTTGAGTATTGGAAATAGGAGTTGTGACCTCTTTTTGAGGTTATGAAGGCAACCTTTTGTTTTTGGAAGAGAAGGTTAAGTTTAATAATTATGTAAAATATGTTAGTATTTGCATCAATTATGTGAGATAGGGAGACGGTTAAAGTGTAGACAAAATGCAGTTATGTACATACAAAAATACATAAAAACATACATAATAACATACATGGAAACATACATAATAATATACATGGAAACATACATAACATGATGAGACAGCGTAGTGCGGGGCCTGCCAGACGGATGAAAAAGTGATGGAACCAGCAGACGGAAAGAAACGTCATGGCAAGGAAAGTGAGGAGGTGTCCCGTTGTCAAATTATGTTGACATTTTTTTTTCCTTGTGCAAGAAGCTATCCGTTACTCGTGGGTGGAAAGGGTGTTGATGTGATTAAGACATGCATTTTAAATTGTAACGAGTACTGTTCTTGGAAAACACTATGTGTTCTAGGTTTTCTCATTCTACAAGTTGAAATTGAAACATTGGAGAGCAAGGGCGCATTGTAGGTGGGGGAGATGACCAACCAACTTGAGGTGAGGGGTTTCTAACCGACCGTATGTAGATAGGTGCCATTTTGTATGTTTTTATGTATGGTTTCATACGTTTTTGTATGTACATAGGTGCATTGTTGTTGTGGGTTGCAGATTTCTTAGTGTTTTGAGAACCTAGAATCTTAGAAAATAGTATGAATGTATTCAAAAGCTTTTGTTATTAAAACTATAGGAATTTAATGAAATGTAGACCGTTTTATAAACACCAATTTTTTTTAACAACCTTTAACACTTTGTGTTTTCTACTCTTTCATTCTACAAGTTGAATTTGTGAAAGGTTGGAGAGTGGAGTTGCAAGTGAAAGGTTGGAGAGCAGGGGGGGACTAAAAAAACATCTAAAGTGAGTTGAGGGGTTTCCAATCATTTGGGTTGTTGGTTGTAAAGGGTTTTAAAACATTATGAGGGTTTTTGTTTGTAAATTGTTTTCAAACTTTAAGTTGGTTGCAAGTTTTGTAAAACTCAGTGTTTTGCATCTTAGATTTTTACAAAAGAATATGAATGTCTTTAAAAGATTTAGTTATTTAGACCTTAGTAATGTAATGAAAGGAACCATTTTATAAACACCCATTATTTTCCAAGAACCATTAACACTTTGTGTTTCACCACTTTCAACAAGTAAATACTCATGTTATTGACGATAATGGCAAGAAATTGGCGTTCTTGCTATTTGTAATGCACAAGTACATATACAAGATTAAAAACCATGAGGGTTTGAGTATGTTGTGATGCAGGTTTCATTTTTATAAACACCCAGTGTTTTCCATTTCATTGCATTGCACATCTTTCAAATCGAAAGCATTACTTCACATTGAATAACTAATAAGTAGATGTTGATAGATAGATGACAAAATTTAAATTACAATATAGTTTTTTTACATAATCAAACTAAAAGCAGTTATGCAGATACTTCACATTGCATAGGTAATAAATATACCCACAACTATAGGGAACTCCACCTATGCAACCAAGTACTATTCTCAAATATATTAATTTCTTCATTCTAGAGTGATAATTGCAGCTGCCAATTATATTTTTTTTTTCATGGCATTCCATGAGACCACATTTGTTTGAGGTATTTTTTGAAACAATTCACTACCTTGTCAATGAAAGCATAATAGTAAGCAACAACATAGACAAGGCAGTGAACTGTCTGAAACAAATGTGGTCTGATGGTCAATGGAATGCCATGTCAAGCCATAGACAAGGAAATGAATTGTTTCTATGTATAATTGCTTATCTATGGCTTGCCACTATGTTTTGGAAAACATACTCATCTCCCATTGTTTTTTCCAAAATAATTGCAGATAGTTAGAAAGTGGTCATTGAACAAGAATTGAGATGTGAGTAAACCTTGTGTGTTTTCCATCCTATAACTATTATGTTCATTCTATGTTGGAAATGTGTGACGATATTGAAATGGAATGTTTGCTGCAAGTAAGGGTTGTTATAAAATATGAAGGTGAACTTCAATACATTGTTTTGTTACAGTCTTCATAATAGAAAGTGCTTATTGAACAAGAATTAAGAAGTGAGTCGAAACCCTGTATGTTTTCCATCCTGCAATTTTTTTTTTCATTTTCTGTTCCAAACTTATGAAGATATTCAAGTGAAATGTTTACTCAAACCAAGGGTTGTAGAATATGAAGGTGAACTTCAATATATTGTTTTGTTACAATCTTCATAACAAAAAGTGGTCATTAAACAAGAATTGAGAAGTGAGTCACAACCTTGCATGTTTTCCATCCTACAACTTTTTTGTGTATTTTCTATTTGAAACATATGACGATATTGAAATGGAATGTTTGTTGCAAGTAAGGGTTGTTAAAAAATATGAAGGTGAACTTCAATACATTGTTTTTTATAGTCTACATAACAAAAAGTGTTCATTGAACAAGAATTGAGAAGTGAGTCACAACCGTGTGTGTTTTCTATCCTGCAACTATTATGTGCATTTTATGTTGGAAACGTATGACAATATTGAAATGGAATGTTTGCTGCAAGTAAGGGTTGTTATAAAATATGAAGGTGAACTTCAAAACATTGTTTTGTTACAGTCTTCATATCAAAAAGTGCTCATTTAACAAGAATTGAGAAGTGAGTCACAACCCTGTGTGTTTTCCATCCTACAACTATTATATACATTTTCTATTCAAAACGTATGACGATATTGAAATGGAATGTTTGCTGAAAGTAAGGGTTGTTATAAAATATGAAGTTGAACTTCAATACATTGTTTTGTTACAGTCTGCATAAAATAAAGTGCTCATTGAACAAGAATTGAGAAGTGAGTCACAACCCTTTTTTTTCCATTTCCTACAAATTTTTTGTGGATTTTTTGTTCACAATGTATGACGATATTGAAATGGAATGTTTGCTGAAAGTAATGGTTGTTAAAAAAACATGAAGGTGGTCTGCATAACAAAAATTGCTCATTGAACAAGAATTGAGAAATGAGTCACAACCCTGTGTGTTTTTCATTTGCTACAACTTTTTTGTGCATTTTATGTTCTAAAAATATAATGATATTGAAATGGATTGTTTGCTGCAAGTAAGGGTTGTTATAAAATATGAAGGTGAACTTCCATACATTATTTTTTATAGTATACATAACAGAAAGTGCTCATTGAACAAGAATTGAGAAGTGAGTCACAACCCTGTGTGTTTTCCATCCTGCAACTATTATATGCATTTTCTATTCCAAACGTATGACAATATCGAAATGGAATGTTTGCTAAAAGTAAGGGTTGTTATAAAATATGAAGCTAAACTTGAATACATTATTTTGTTATATAATGCATAATACAAAGTGTTCATTGCATGTGCTTACATTTGTAAGTAAGTTTGACATAAATAATAAGGCATGAGGTGGCATTTCCTACAATTATTTGATGGAATTTGACATTGTTTATAATGAAATTTTACATGGAAACAAAAAGTGTCATGAAATCTATAAGAACATAGTCTTATATTTTTTTAATTAAGAGGGGTAAACGCTTTTGACCTAGAGCTATGAACCAGTGAGGTCACAAATGGGGGACCTTGTCCCCAATATAATTTGTCAAAAACTACACCCCAAAGGGATTCAAGCCTTGATTACAAGATTAACAATACAATGTAACAATCACACCATGCCACTATTGGCAGAACACTGTAGTCTTCAAACATACCAAAATAATGTAATTCCACACCATAATTATTCAATAATTGCATGATCAAAGATAATGTAATTCCACTCCATAATTGTTCAATAATTACATGATCAAAGACCGAATGGAAAATGACTATTCTCAACCTCTCTCATCCTCTCCTACAATGCATTTTATGTCCAATTGAGGAAACACTTAGATAAAATCTTATAGGCTTCTTTGGGTCCTTGGCACTGATGATGGGGTGATTCCACTTGCATGAATCCTTGTTGTTGTACATGTAACAAGAGGGTTTGGGGAAGCCTCTACTTTGACCATTGCACTTTCAACACCTTCAGCCTGTAACAAACCCATCAATATAAATGACTATGTTCAACAATTAATGTATGGATATAAGGAAAAGGTAATATCATATCTAAGCACAAAGAAAGAGAATCAATAAGGGGAGAGATGAAAGTCTTATCTAAAAACGCAAACAAATTTCGTAACAAATTTATATATACTGAATGAAATCATTTATATTTACCTATGGAGGATAAATACAATTGGAAATATTTGAGAAGGAAAAGAAAAAATTAGACAGACCAAGAAACATCAACAATAAGGTCAAGGCCCGATTTTATCACTTCTTTGATAGAAATTAACAGGCTAGCGTCAAGAATCAATAAAATTGCACCTTAAACTTATTGACCACTTTTCTTCACACCTACCATTTCCTTTTTCATCCTTGCCCTGTAACATGAAGAATGTTAACATCACATCAAATTCAAATGCATGCAACCAATTCATTCAAACTATGAAAATACACATTCAAAAACAGATTTCAAAATTACCCTTTCTTCCACTTTCTTCCTCTAAAAGAACCAGGGATAGTTTGTTATACTGTCAAAATCAGTATATTCATAACAGAAATGAAATTTTCTAAATGAAATCACAAAGACACTCTAAAAGCTAAGCAAAAAGTGACTACAACAACACATAAAAGTATTCAAGATATTGAAAACTCTATCCAAGAAACGTCACCAATAAGGTGGCCTGATTTTTCTACTTCCTTTCCAGAAATTGAGAAATTGGAAACCCATCATCCTATTACATCAATGTAGCAAGATAACGAGTTTCCTATTTCTCAAGATTTCTCCCTAGGAAAATGATCTCCTCCCAGGCACCCTTTCTTCTTGCTGCCATGTCCAGGCACATTTTCCTATTGCAAATGGACACTAACTTGCTCGTGCCCACCACTTCCTTGTCCATCCTTGCTCTATAATGGCAAGAATGTAAACATCACATCAAATTCAAATGCATGCAACCAATTCATTCAAAATATCAAAATACACGTTAAAAAGCAAATTTCAAAGTTTTCCTTTCTACCATTTTCTTCCACTTTCCCTTTTAAAGTACACATTTGTGGTTGCCTATAATATGTAAAAAAGTTGCAAGTGTTATGGGAGAGTTAAAGTTCCAAAATTTATTGCACCATCTATTGTAAGCAAACATATATTTTTTCAATCATAAGCAACAAAATTTTAAGGTGGACTTCCTTACATTCTTGGTGCGTAGAAAACAAAAACTTTTCACAAGAAAATAACTAACAGGGGATAGTGTTTTTTCCAACACTGCAAATAATGTGAGCATTTTTTTTGTTGCAATTAGATGAAGATAGTGAAATGTTATTTTTATTGTTACAAATAGCATTTAATATGATTATTCATTTAAAAGCATCCATGATGAGAAAAATAGTCGACCTCAAACGATTTAAATGTCAACCTTTTTCTTTCATTTATAAGCAAGCTACCATAAACAATAAGAATTGAGAAGTGATTCACAACCCTGTGTATTTTCCATCCTACAACTATTATGCGCATTTTCTATTCCAAATGTATGATGATATTGAAATGGAATATTTGTTGAAATTAAGGGTTGCTAAATACAAATTCATACTATCAATATAATTGTTGATGGGGGATACATAAAAGTATCCAAAATCAACTAAGGTGTCACCAACCAATTGGGTTCTCACTATGTAAGTAACCAAAACATTTTCATTACATTCATATTGTCTATGTGTAATTGTAGGTTTGAAAACATTGGGTGTTATGAAACTGGCAACCCAAATACTATTTTCAAACCCTTTACAAGTAACATCCCAATTGGTTATTCACCCAGGCTTAGGTGAATTTTGATAGTCTTATATATACTCGACCTACAACTCCTTGCAGAATGAGAAAACCTAGAACACGGAGTGTTTTCCAAGAACATTACTTGTTACAATTTAAAATGCATGTCTTAATCACATCAATGCCCTTCCCTCCCATAGTGAATGGATAGCTTCTCACAAAAGGAAAAAAAAATACTAGCGTAAGTCGATGTGACGGGACACCTCCTCGCTTTCCTCACCATGATGTTTCCTCTTGTTTGTTGATTTCATCACTTTTATCATCCGTCTTGGCAGGCCCTGCACTATCCCATCTCATCATGTTATGTATGTTTCTATGTATGTTGGTATGTATATTGTTATGCATTTTTATATGTATATAGGTGTGTTTTCTCAAGAGATTAGCTACATCCATACAGGGTTTTACAACATTGTGTGGGTTAAAGGTTTCATAAATCATGCACTCACATCCCACTATGTTTTCCAATCTGCAATCATACAGAATGTTAATGGTTGTTGGAAAACACTGGGTGTTTAAAAAATAGTGTCTTTCATTGCATTCCTACAGTCTAAATAACAAAATATTTTCAATACATTCATATTGTTGTGTAAAATTCCAGGTTACAAAAAACTAGTTTTTTAAAATCTACAACCCACACAATGTTTTAAAACCCTTTACAAGTGACAACCCATTTGGTTTCAAACCCCTCACCTCAATTCCATTTTTTTTTCTTCCCTCCCACTTGCTCTCCAACCTTTTGCTTTCAACCTGTAGAATGAGAAAACCCACAACACAGAGTGTTTTCCAATAACAATACTTCTTACATATTAAAACACGTCTTAATCATTTCAACTCCCTTTCCCACCCACACTAAAAGTATAACTTCTCACTCAAGGAAAATAACACCGACATCATTCAAAGCGATGGGAAAACCAACCTGATGGCATTGTTAGGGGAGAAGCTAAAGTGTAGACAAAACACACCTATGTATGTAGTGTTATATCATAACCCCCATCCCATGCATTGTTAGACAAAATGAATCGAAAGAAAGACTTGAAAAATAGTTAGGCATCTATGGCCACGTGTCTCATTACCTAAAAAGGACTACGCAGATAGCGGGAAATCAAAAAGCAATAGACAAAACACACCTAACTGTCACCATTTTCTATATTTTTATTTTGTAGTTTTTTGGGGAGTGAGGGCAATGGAATGGAGTTGCAAGTGTTCACATTTAGAAGTTGAATGAGAGCCGAGGGTCTACACTACCTAAATGCATTCGATGGGCATGACAACTAGCTAGTAGGTATATAAATCTGCCATTTCTATAGTTGCCATGTTCATTAAGAAAATGGCTTTTCATTGACGAGAAAATAAAGGGTTTTCCCTGTGTATAGAGTTTTCATTTGAAATGCAAAGCTCTTTATGTGTTTTTGTGTTAAGGGATAATTAAAAGGATGTAGTATCATCATTCATTGCTATTTTGAGCATTTCCCATGTAACACTCATACTTCAAGGAGGAAACATCCTTCATGTAAAATTTTGGGATATAATAGGCACACAATAGTGTAACATTTTTTTTTAAATTCAACTAGAAATTCTTTGCATTCACCATAGTAAGCATCTCATCTATAAAAAAATCATAACTTCTTAATGCAAAATCAATTTTGGAAGTTTAACTGACCAGTGCACTTGCAATTCAAGCTATGAAAGCTAGAATCATGTGTATTTAGTGTAGAAGTTTCACATCTCCTAAAGCATCCTTCTCAATTCACCTGCCCTTATTTTCTTTGAAATTTTGTTTCCTCAAATATATCAACTACTTGGAAGGAAGACAAGTGTTAGCGATAGATTGAATTGGAAAATTAAAGACATTTTGTGCTACAAAGAATTATTTTTATTCCAAATTTCACCAATATAGGATTATATGTTGCCGTCAGTGCAAAATTCCAGCTTGTACAAACAATAAACAAACATATTAAATTGTAAAATGGGAATTTAATTTCCAATTTAACCTATCACTAATACTAGTAATATATATCAACAATTATATCTTCCATTCTGCAAGAACTGTGAAGCACTGAACGTTCATTCGAATATATAAAAAACTCATCTCTCCTAACATATGGAAGAGGCCATAACTTGCAATAATCGATAAGGGCATAGAAGACAGATAAGAAGGATACCATGTACCACTATCATACTTTTTTTTGTATCTTGTGTCTCTCAATGAACATCTAAATGACATATCGATATTGTAACCATTGTTTAATGATATTGTAAACTAAACCATTACTTGTACAGACGACTGAAAAAATATAGATTATTACAAAAATAAAGGTTAACAAGTCAACAAAATCCCTGGTGATCACCTTTATTGACCAAAAAATAGCATCTAATATGCTGACAAAACACACCTATGTACATACAAAAATGGATAAAAACATACACAAAAACATACATAGAAACATATCTAACATGAAAAAGAAAGAAAAATAGGATGTCAGTGTAGAAAAGAGAATTAGTTGGATGGATACATGAGAGTCCTATGTGAAAAGGTAGAATTTTTTTGTAAACAACTTATTTAAAACAAAACATTTGCATTCTCTAATCAAAAAGACACTCTCAAAGTTGAGAATAGTATTTGGGTTGCGGGTTTCATAACACATACTGTTTTCCAACATGCAATTATATATATAGATAGAATGCTTCTAATGAAAACCTTAAAGTTTGTAGACAATAAGAATGTACTAAATTTCATTCACCTTCACAATTTATAGCAACTCTTACACAAAAAAATTGTAATTCAAATTCCTCATATGATTTAAAAATAAATGTAGAATATAATTTGTAGGTTGGAAAACACAATGTGGTTTGCCATTTATTTCATTATGTGCATTCAAAGTTACGTGGTGGAGAGAAAAGTTAGGAATGTCTTGAAAAGATTTTGTTAATTAGGCAGTAGCAATGCAATGAAAGGCACCGTTTTACAAACACCCACTATTTTCCAACAACCATTAAAACTCTAAATGATTGCAGGTTGGAAAACACCATGGGAGGTGAGTGCATGATTTATGAAACCTCCAACCCACACAATATTGTAAAACCCTCTATAGATACAACTAATCTCCCAACAAAGCACACCTATGTACATACAAAAATGCATAAAGACATACATAACAACATACATAGAAACATACATAACATGATGAGATGGCATAGTGCAGGGCCCGCCAAGATAGACGATCAAAGTGATGAAATCGACAGATGGGAGGAAATGTCATGGCAAGGAAAGCGAGGAGGTGTCTCATTACATCGAATTACGCTATCATTTTTTTTCCTTGTGAAAAAATATATCCATTCACTGTAGGAGGGAAGGGCGTTGATGTGATTAAGACATGTGTTTTACATTGTAACAAATATTATTCTTGCAAAACACTCTGTGTTCTAGGTTTTCTCATTTTGTAGGTTGAAAGTGAAATGTTAGAGAGCAAGCGGGCATTGCAAGTAGGGGAGATGACCAACTAAGTTGAGGTGAGGGGTTTCTAATTGACTGTATGTACATAGGTGTGTCATCTCATTTTTCCTAACTTACCAACTGGGTTGTTATGTCTAGAGGGTTTTACAACATTGTGTAGGTTGTAGATTTCTTAAAACTCAGTATTTTCCAATCTCATTACATTCTTACTATCTAATTAACAAAAGGCTCTAAAGGAAATCACAAAACATACCAAATTGAGGTGAGGGGTAAGTAACCAATTGGGTTGTTACTTGTAAAGGGTTTTAAAACATTATGTGTGTTGTAGATTTCAGAAAACCAGTGTTTTGCAACTTGGAATTTTACAAAATAGTATGAATGCAATTTAGACAGTAAAAACAATGTGAGTATGATTTCTCATTTTCAGATCTTTTTTCTAGCGCGATAATTGGACGTGGACTGACGTGTGTGTTTTTAGTTTGGAGAAAGAAGGGGGGAAACACTCTACATTTCATGTATGCACATTGAAAGTTGAAGGTTGGAGTGCACTTGTAGGAGTTGGAGGAGAAAACCAATGTTTTGTAACCTAGAATTTTATAAAATGGTATGAATGTAAGTTAGACAATTCAAATTTAATGAAAGGCACCTTATAACAAGTCTTATGCAGAGTAAAAATTGTGTTTCAATTTATTAATATGATCCAAATATACATCCACAATATGATTGTAGGTTGGAAAACACAGTGGGAGGCGAGGTGACAACATGATTTATGAAACCTCCAACCCACAAAATGTTGTAAAACCCTCTACAAACTAAAGAAAAATACCTTACTAGGGGGTAAGTGCATGGATCTGTGACACAATTTTTGCTCTTAAGATGCCACTTTTTTTTTCTGAAATCAGCAAAATCTAATTTGCATGAGAAGATGAAGATAGTCACGCTCAAAATTTCAAGATGCAGCAAGAACAAAAGTTGAAGTGCTCTAATTCTAGTTTCTAACCTACTAATTCTTTATGAAATTAATGAATATTAAGGGTCTCAAAAAGGGGGGGGGAACAGGTCCTATTTTTATCAAAAAAACAACATAGTGCCTAAGGGCTCCCCCCTTTTTGATTAACTTTTTTTTAGAATTTCAAAAATCCGAATGGTGAGAAAATCTCTAACAATATGTAGTTTATCCTCGTTCTTTCAAATAATTTTTTTAATGAATATATAATATTTTATGAATTTTGAAAGTGGACACATCCTGAAAAAAAAAATTGAGCATGCTCCACCCTAAATTTTTTGAAATCTAATTGAAAATTGAAAAAAAAAATTCATCATGTGTAGAATGGAGTCTAGTTTTAAAAAATGTAATTTGTTTCACATTTTGATGAATGAGTAAAAATCTATCCTAAAATTAGCACATGTTGGTTTTTGACCAAAAATGGGGGCATTTACAATAGAAGTTATGGATCAAAACCTTAACTGAATCAAAATGAAAAAAGAATTATATATTTAGATAGCTAAGAGAGAGGGTAACACTATCATAGTATTTTTATAAACTTGCATTGAAAGACATGTAAATGTGATAGGGTGAACAGACAAAAATATGATGAAATTTGGCAAATCCTATCAATTAACATGTCCAAAGTAGGTCATTTGGTGAGCGACAAATTTGGAGCTCGCAAAATGACCTACTTTGAACAAAATGTAACTTTCCCCTCTCTTTGGTCAACCACTCTAATAATGTTGAGAGTGTGTGGTTTATGATCGTAGATGGATAGTTGAGGTTTTACCTTTCATACGCTCTCTGCCTCATTACCCTAATCAGATAACTCTCTATCCCTTTGAAGTCTCTCTCTCTCTCTCAGGTCTCACTCCCTC
>VDFB02221514.1:0-18507 GCA_007258455.2 Sequoia sempervirens | reverse complement strand
AATACAATTCCAAATTGCAATTAAAAAATATAATAACATCATATCACAATACCATAAAAGTACAAGGTCATAAATCAAATATCATTGAGATCATACAAGACCACAAAGTACACCCAAGATGCATCAAGGCAATAATCACAACTCAATATAAATCCATATATCAATAATCTAAACCAACTCCCACGACCTACTTCCAGAGGAACACAATAAAAGTAAAACACATGGGCAACGAAGTGTCATCGCATAGTCCTACATGGGTTATCCTGGCTCTTCCTCCCAACTGCAGGCGCCGGCCCCCATCTATGGCTATCATGTGCCCTTCCTCCCAACTAGAGGCGTCGGCCCATAGGGTGACTCATGCGGAGCCGTAGACCTCTCGTGAAGACGAGGTCACGACCTTGCCAACCACGGCCTTCTCAGCCTTCCATTAGCCTACAGAAGTGCTAATGAAGACGAGGCATCCTTTTTTAATCTTATAATGATATTACTACCCAACCCACCTAAGTTAATTATTAGGTTTTCACTTGATTACTAACTCACTCGTGGGTTATCCTGTGTCCTTCCCCTTAAATAGGGCGCTGGCCCCCACGAGGAGCCACTCTCCCTAGAGACCCAACAACATAAAAACCAAGGGTTGTACCATCATAATTTGAACAAAGAAACACAACATAAAAGCATGCGAGGCATTACCCATCTCGCTAACAAGTACAAAATCAGAATCTCAACAATTCTCGTACAACCCTTTTCAAAATCTTGATACCAAAACACTTGCCACTTCAAGGGCACATAAAAGAGAGAACATCAACTGACAATCATCTCAAGCCTCTGGAAGCCAAAAGAATGAAAACCCACAAACAAGGGTAAAATGAAGCAACACAAGTCTTTCCCCAACAATTCCAACACAAGGATAAAATTTCCCTCAAATATGAGATTAACTCCGAAAAGCCACACAAAGTAAGTTTCATCAAACCCCATCCACAAATCAATCAACTCTAAAACACAAATACAATCCATATATCAACAATGGTGTCACCTCAAAAAGGAATCATAGAAGAAAATCAACCTTTAATTCAACAAAAATCACTCAACATCCAAAAGCCACCAACTAGGCGTTCCACGGGAGACCTCAATTTTCTCCTCACAAGAACCCCTTAAAGTGGTACATAAATCACCTTCACAAATTCAGCAACATGACAACAACAACAACAATAATCCATTTATATTCCCAAATAAAAAAAACAACCTACTCAACAACAAAACAATTACAATCTCAAGGTTCTAAATAACAATCCATGATTAGACACTCAAATTGTCATAAAGTGATCCACTAGCTAACAATCCAAATGAAATAATTAAGAATGAAAACTCAATTCAAGGAATAATTTATTACGTTGATTCAAGTTTATAACACTTCCATAATGAATGTCATACCTAAGTTAATACAAACTATGCAACTCCCAACATAAAATTCTTCAACGATCTATTGCCCCGTACTCAAAATACTGATTAGCTAATGATTCAATCACATTTTACTAGACTTTACCTAGATGAGGTATCACTTCATATTTCTATACCATGTCAGATACCATGAATTGTTTAGAAATGTTGGATATCATGTTTTGTCTTACAATCATTCAATTTATCCATACAAAACAATAAATTCAAATAACTAAAAGCAATTAGACACAAATTCCAATCTACTCTACCCATGATATGTTTATTTATTTATCTAGCTACTTATCCACATGACCACTTAATTTCCCCAACTGACACAAATAACCCAAGTTTCCTATAATCCCAAACGCCCACAAGAAAGTTACAATGAAAACTCTTATAGGTCAATATTTGCAATCCCTTATCTAAAATACTCATCTACTAAAAGGGACCCCAATGTTATTTTCTCACATTTGACTATAGAGGAAAATATGTCTCCCTTGTTTATCTTCCAAACTATTATCAATTATTTCATGAGAATATGACCACTAATATTTTAGTTCTACGCTTACTAAGAAATCATTTCACATGAATATGGAACCATATAAACTTATTTTGTAACACATGAATATAGGTATAAAAGTAAACATTGCATTCTAAAACAATTTATTAACTTGCGTTGATAGGTATTTATATTAATGGGTGCGGGTGAAGATACATAACATTTAGATGGGTGCAAGTTAAAGAACATTATCTCAGTTAAGGTGATGATGAACATGGATGCATTTTCCTATGTATGAATATATATTTATATAAATCTAAATTTTTTTACATACATAAAATAAATCCTTAACTATACCCTTTCGACAAGCACACAAGAACCTCCTTCAAACGCATGGGCTAGCAGTCAGGTTAGAGATTGAGGTGAGGGGGACGCAAGATAGCATGGAGGTTGATGAAAGTAAAACAAATATCCTGAGATCCAAGGCGGGCCGAAAGTCTGCAACATCCACAATAAGCGTAGCAAGGAAAACACAGATAACGATGGATGCTAAACATGCAAGCATGGACTAGGGATCTGGACTGTTTGAAAGGAAGCCACAAAGAGACAGGTTAACAATAAAATCAGAGAGATTATTTGAACATTTAAAACTTCCTATTATAGTCAAGTGTGCGGCTGTGACCAGAGGACAATGAAATCAGAGAGTTTAAATGAATCTATACATCCTACCGTGTTCAAGTGCATTGTTGTGACATGATAACAATGAAACAAAAGAGGTTATTAAATTTACTACACCTTTGCAAGTCAAAAAGTTGTAGCTGTGAAAGGTGATCAAAGATTTCAGAGAGACTGTTAAATTCTGAAAAATGTCTCAACTCTAAATGCCGCGACAGTGACAGGTTGCCAAGTATTAGAAAGTGAATATTGGAATTTGGAAATAAAACCATCTACTTGCATTACTCTTGTGCTATCCACAAGACAAAAGAAAAGGAGAAAAGTGAGGTGCAAATACATGACTTAGGAGAAGAAGAATTAATGTACAACTTTCTGTTTTGAACTTGGCACATTTCTGTTCAGTGGCGAGTTTCAGAGATGTGTTCAGATTTGAAAACTGGAAGAAAAAATTCACCACATCCAACGGTAAGTTTTCTATTATGCTAGTACATTGACAATGTTTATTTTCAAGTGCTGCAACTGCGATAGATTGATAGGAGAATCAAGCAGGTTATTAAAAAGCTTTAAACTTCCTATTATGGTCAAATATTGTGGCTGAGACAAGATGATAAAGGAAACAGAGTGCCTATTTCAACCTCTTCAACATTCTATTTGCAAGTACATAGAAGTCATAGTTCGCCAACGAAATCAAGAATGTTACTTAAATGTCCAAAAAAATATTTTATGTTCCAGTGATACAGTTGAGACAAATTTTGAATGTTTGCAGATGCAGACTGGAAACTCATAAATAAACACAAATTATTCATTACTCCTTACAGATATTGTGGTTGCTATGGTTAAAGGCCTAAAATGCAACTGGGGTTAGCTCCAAAGTATAAACTAATGTTGCAATCTCAAGTAACAATGATAATGAAGATGAGACAGAGACATAGAAACCAAAAAGCCGAGGTAAATGGGTGGAAATCAAGCATCATCAAGGCAACCTTACGATCTGAAAACAAAAAGGAGATGACTACAGAAAAGCAGCGCCGACAATGACAAGCATAACATGCATGGCAACCAAATAAGGAGACTACAAGGAGATTGGTTGCAGGGCGTAGGTACATAAGATAGATTTACTGAAAAGACTATAGAAACTTTCAAGCAATGAAGAAGAAAACTCACAAGCGAATGCATAAGAATAGTGTAGAGCCAGTTTCCACCATGTTTCTCTCTTCCCAGTGTTCCTCTTCAATCTGTCTCTTCTCCTTAGTTCTCAGGGGCCTACGTTCTCTCCAGACTGGCTGCCTCCCTTCCCTTCATACGCTGAATAAAGTTATTATTTATTTTACATATTCACCAGTTCTCTTCAACTTCCAAATGCCCTAAAGGTAACGTTTCTTTCCAGCTTTTCTAGTTTAAAAACACTTCAACTTCCTATCCATTTAAATTCCTTATTATAATGATTATCTTTGAACAACTAATAAATTATTAATTATTATCGAATATCATTAAAGAATACTTTTTACAAAACAATTAGTTTATTTATTTATTAATAACTCTTTACTTAATATTTTATAAAAGTAATTTATTTAATTTTCATCTTTATTTCTAGTTTTATTTACTCAATACTATTTTAATTAATTGAGTACAAATTCCATCAAATATTATGTTAACTGCATAAACTAATCACACACAAAACAACAATAACGCAATTAAACACTTACACAAAATCCGGAAAGGTCACAACGGAGGGGCACCTACCATGGCCAATAGCCACATAAGGTTTAACGTTATATTACAATACAATGTTCTAGAGGTACAATGATACAAAGTGTTTCCAAACATAAATGGAAACCATACACAAGATAGAATGATACAAATAAATAGATGAATACAAAGTATCATAACTGGCTCCAAGACAAATACAACTCTCGAAATATTGCAACAGCACCAATCCAAGACCTCTCGATCCCTCGAATGGGGACCAAATGTGGAGGCTTAGCATGTTCCATTCGACCACGTGGGTCTGAAGACCCATCCCCCGTGCTAAGGAGCTGACAAGAAAAAGACCTCAACCAAGAACATCCAAACAGGGAACCACAAGACTCATCATCATACAAAAGTATCATAAAACTCAAGGATTACAATAACATAATCAACAACACCCAAGAGTCAACATAATAACTTAAAGTCATAAATCTCATCACATTAAACAAAACAATAACCAGTAAACAAGTAACCAAAGGAAGATCATGAAACACTTCCAAAACAAACTGAATTAATAAACATAATACAATTCCAAATTGCAATTAAACAATACAATTTAACATCATAACACAGTACCATAAGAGTACAAGGTCATAAGTCAAATATCAATGAGATCATACAAGACCACAAATTACACCAAATATGTATCAAGGCAATACTCCATAAATCAATATAAGTCCATTCAACCACAATCTAAACCAACTCCCATAACATATTTCTAGAGGAACACAATAAAGTAAAACACGTGGGCAACTAGGGGAGAGTGTCATTGCATAGTCCTACATGGGTTATCTTGTGCTTTTCCTCCCAACCGAGGTGTCGGGTCCCATCTATTGCTATCATGTGCCCCCTTCCTCCCAACAAGAGTCGCCGTCCATAGGGTGACTCCAAGTGTAGAGTCAGAACCTCTCATGAAGACTAGGTCAATGACCTTGTCGACCACATGCCGCATCCATTTTTAAATCTTATAATGATATTACTACCCAACCCTCCTAAGTTAATTATTAGGTTTTCACTTGATTACTAACTCACTCGTGGGTTATCCTATGCCCTTCCCCTTAAATGAGGCGCCGGCCCCCATGAGGAGCCACTCTCCCTAGAGACCCAACAACATAAAAAACCAAGAAACCAAGGGTTGTACAACATAACAAGAACATTAGATCACAATAGAGAAACATGCGAGGCATTACCCATCTCACTATAAACACATAATCAAGTCTCAACAATTCTCGTACAACCCTTTCAAAATCCTGATACCAAAACACTTGCCACTTCAAGGGCACATAAAAGGAGAGACATTGACCAACAATAAAAACAAGCCTCTGGAAGACTCTCAAAAAGTTTACACTAGGGTTTCCCATCAAAGAACTGACAACAAAAATTGCAAGGCCACAAGAACTATTTTCAATTCAAATATAATGAGTAAATAAACCAAAATAAGATCAACAAATGTGACAACAAGATTTTCCCCGCCTCTACAAGCCCAAAAACAATTCAAATACTCAAGGACTCACCAATGAGGGTAAGTCAAAACAATAAGAGTTTCCAATCAACTAACAACACAAATTTAAGAAATAGAAATCCTCTCAAAACCCGAGAGTAGCTCAAGAGAAATTCACACCGAGACAACACCATCAAAATTATCCTACACTCACCAACACTTCCAAGGCACCAAATTAAAGAACACCTTAAATACTCAACCACTCACAACTCCACAAAACACTCGCATAATGAACAACAACCAAAAATTGAAACGAGAACTATATTTAATAACCAATCCATTAACGACCACAACTAAATAACTTTACAACTTACCCATCTAAATTACTAAAACAATTCATGATAACCATCACAAGTATTCTAAAAGACTCATCCATAAAGAGAACTTACAAATCAACCATTAAATGAATATAAAGGAAGTCAATTTTCAAAAGATTAAAATCCCATTTCACCAATAAACTATCCAATTCAAGAATACCCTAATCAATCTCTAACCATGCCCATACATTTAAATTTCTCCTTTCTTTTATCAACATAATTGAAAACTACTTAATAGTTGGGTAGTTAACTCATTATCATTTCATAACTACTTATGTTCAAAACATTATTTCCACTTTCCTTTCATCATACTAACTTAACACTTACTTCCAATATTTAAATTAATTGTGAAAACCACTTAAGACCAATTGTTTATACTTTAAAATGATAATAATAACAATACTCTAAATACTACATATTAAAACTTACCACCTTAAAATCCTAAATCTATCTAAATAAATTTACACACATAAATACATTTTAAAACCACTACATATTTATATATTTTAATTCTTTTTGAGGAGGGAATGTAAAAAGAGAATAGATCTTTTCTAAGAATCCCTAATATTACAATATCTATACCCTAATCTTTCTTATAGGAATATATTCCCCTCTCTTAATCATAAGGAGTATGTTAATTTAAAGGTCTTTTTAAGTATTAGAGTGCCTTTTAATGAACATATGGTTGTAACTGAGTGTATATGGATAGAACAAGGTGATAAAACTCATCACTGCAATGAAAAGATGGAGAGATCCCTATTCTTCTGAGGACTATTTTAGATAAAGAACTTAAAAAACAATTTTAGATATAAGTGAAGCATGGATATGACTCCAACAACAGCACTATAATAAGAATAGTAAGCAAACAGAAGGGAAATGGTCAAATTACTGGAAGCTCCACATCTAAGTAAAGCACAGTTTCAGGATTAATTAGAAGTAAAATTGAATAGAGGAATATAATTACATATATCATATTTACAGAAACAGAAACAGAAATAAGTTAAAGTGATATGGATTATTCATTATTTTTGTCAATTTTGAGTAAAATTTAGAATACATATTTTTATATAAAAACAATTGAATTACATAGATATCATTATCTATGTTTTTATATAGAAATTGAGTTTACTCAATTTTCATATCTAGATCAAAATAAATTAAGAAACACCAAAAACATCATAAAGAGAGAGAAGGGATTATAAAAGATTGTTCATAAAATAAAAATCAACAAATAGAAATGCATAGTTTGAAAAAAAAACTCCACAATCTAGTTTGCTGACTATACCAACATTTTGTTATAGTTTACTTAGTATAACAGTATATTGTGAACAACGAATTCTAACCTCCAAAAAAATAGGGCAGGATGATCCATAAGAATGCACCCCTGATTAAAGTATAAATGAATTTTAGTGAGGAGGTTCAAAAAAATTTCAGGCAGGTGGAAGGCCAAATTTCATAGCCTTTTTCCCAGTATTCACTCTGATCACCCCAGAATGGGAGATTTGGAACAATGAGGACACATGACAAGGCACATGAACTTTTTGACAGCAAAATTGAAATCATAGACAAGGCGTGTGAACTGTTGACCCAGAAAATGTGATCTCATGAAATTGCAATGATTTTAGGAAATGTGTACAAGGATTTGTTTAAAGGCTCAGTAACACACAAGGGAATGCAATCGGCAGGTGACGCCAAGAACCAGAGAGATTATTTAAACTTTTAAACCTCCTATATACTCAAGCACTGCGGCTGAGACAGGATGGCAAAGAAATGAGAGGGATTATTTAAATCTATACACCCTACCATAAACATTATGCAATAGGAAACTAAAGGGAACTTCAAATCCCATCCACACCATCTAAAGTTCAAAGAAAATTTATCTCATTTTGAAATCATTCAAGTGACAATTTGTGCATAATTTTTTTTTTCTTTATTGTATTTTGCACATAAGTTTTTGTGATGGTTATGTTGACTAGTAATAGCAAATAGAAATGCATCAAATTCAAAAAAGAAAAAGTTGTACATTAATTCTCCTACTCATAAGTCGCGTATTTGCACCTCACCTTTCTCCTTCTCTTTTTCCCACCGCTGCGAGGATGAAGACTTGTGGTCAGGCACTCGTAGAAAAATGCCAGTCCCTCTCTTCATAGGTTGCCAATTATATTAGAAAGTGAATATTGGAATTTGGAAATATCGCCATCTCCTTGCTTTATTATAGTTATTTTCAAGTGTTGCAGCTGCGATAGATTGTCAAAAGAATCAAGTAGGCTATTTAAAACTCCCTATTAAGTTTAAGTGCTATGGCTGAGACTAGATGACAATGAAATTAGAGAAATTACTTATGGCTTCTTTCCTTCCCTCCCCACTATTAAAATAATTGAATCTTGTGGTTGGAAACAGAGTTAGAGTCTCCATCACATGATTTCTCTGATAATCAATTAAACCCACACATAGTTTGTTGGAAATTGTAGAGTATGGAAGCAATTAATGACAAGGATCCCCTGATTAGGCCCCTATTCTTAGAATTTAATGAAGAGGCTTAGAATTTTGAGAGACATCACTATTTCTTTTTTATTATTTTCTTTCCAGCTTTTTTGCTTTAAAACACTTCAGCTTCCTATCCCCTTAACCATTTAAATTTCTTATTAAAATAATTATCTTTTCATCATTATTAAATTATAAATCACATTATTTTCCTATATATAATATTTATACCCCACAAGATAATCTTTTATAAGGTAAAAATTAATTTAATTATTTAAAATTAACGTGTAAATATTATTTCACAATATGGACTTGTTATTTACAATTTTACTTCTAATTTTATTTAAATTACTTCATCAATATGTTTAATATAATAATTTATTTAATTCATCCTTAAATGACAACATTTCCACTAATTAATTCAATTAACTCGCTTAACAGAGTCATTAAAATCTCACTTTAATCACATGAACCAACCAAATAACCAACAAGACCACAAAACACACTTCCACAAATATCCGTGAGGGCCACAATGGACGGGGCACTACAAAATATATCATCAAGCATACTGATACAAGGTTGAAGGTATGTTCTTTCTTAGTAGATATTGAATATATGTAGACAAACTATATAAAAAGTGCTATGCAAAAATGCAATGTATGAACTAGACTCTCTTTTTTCAAGTCAAGTCTATGATTCTTTTGCCATAAAGAAATTGGTTTCCTATTCTGGTTCTTGGTTATTATATCTTAACATGATTCACATGCACATATTCATGTATACATCCTACTCATGCAATGCAAATATAAAAACTTGCAAGATAAAATTTATACTGATATATATGTTTGTTAAATCTAGACGATTTCTTTTATAATATTGCACAGATACAATAGACATCCAACAAACTTACTATACTCTAAATTTCCTATTTCAAATTGTTCAACGCTACAAAAACTCAATCCAATGCTCCTTGTGGTTTTCAAGCAACGCCAAGAGTACATGTAAGTATAAAAATACTCCATTATCAATAAATAGATTTGATGACCCACTTGTAAATGTTATTCGTCATTTCTACTTTCTAGTTTTGTTTATTGATTTCAGCTATATATTTACTAATTTTCCTCATCTTCTTTCCTTGTCCATTGACATACCTCTCTCTTCTATTTGTAGGTGCTAGGCTAAAGCATACATGACAATTCCAAAAAATGGAACTCCACAAAATTTCCAGTGAACGTTTCATATTGCTTTTGCTCGGGGGTTTAGCTAGGGTCCCCGAGACTCCATGATGCCAAAATGGTAGGGTGGATAACAAGCATGGATTTTTTGTTTTAGCTTTTCATGTCATATATCTTTTCTCACATAGATACATGTATAGAAAACATATTTTTTAACAACATGTTTCTTATGTAGTACCAAACTGTGGTGGCAACGGACTAGAGAATTTTATCATCTCGCCCTGATACAATGCCCATTTGTTAGTTATCTATTTTGACTCTCCAATTGCACTATGAAATCATTCATTAAAAAGTCAAATTTTTATTCTAAATTGTGTTGTAATTCGCTACTTTCCAACCTTTTAGATTTCTCTCATCAAAAAACACATCCATACTAAAACTCTAATTTCCAAAATAATGGAGAAATACTAATTATAAAAAGTATTCAATATTGAACGTCTTCCTTTGATGGAAAATATGTGTGCTTTTTTTATCCAATTTTAAAAATTGCACACATGGGTGATGACCCTTACAAAAAATTTCCATTTACTTCAAAATTAAATAATTAATTGATTGAATAACCTACACAAAAAGTGACAATATACATGTGCATATGTTGCTAATAAATATAAAACTAAAATATTCTTGCTAGAAGAAACAATTATTTTAAATTTTATATTTAATTCAATTTTTTAGTTCCCACTTTTAAACAAATTTAAAAATTGATTTCCTAATTTTCTAACAGTATGAAATAAAATTAATAGTAAAATTTATTCGTGATTACTTGATTCATACATTCTAACTCATGTGTTTCATTCACCATGACCTTTCCATGCAAAAAATAAGCTTCCTCCCTGCTCGCCGTGAAGAAAGCCCATCGCAGAAGGCCCCTATCAGTTGATTGTTGCATGCCTATGCATGCAAATGCTAGTATATAATCAAACTAAACTATGCCAACTAGTTTATTGACATCTATATGGTTAATATTTTGATTAAGCATGATGGTTGTTTAAAACATTCATAAAAATAGATAAAATTCTCATTAATATTTGTCCTTGTTACATCAAGACATGGTGGTAGTGCTCAAATATGGTTAATGATAATATGTCAATACTCCTAGCAAATAGATAACATTTCACTTCAAGGAGGTTTTTATGATACTGCCTGGGTTGAGGTCAATTTATAGATTTTTGGATAAGGAAATGGATGACTAGTAAACACCTTTTACATGGCCAATGATTCCACTAGAGGAGCTCAAATAATCAAGCAATGTAAGTTGTATATTAAATAAAATCTTATAGTGAATGAACACCATCAGTTTTTAGAGCTTGAGCTTTAGAGATATGTTGATTCTTGCCATAGTATTAAATATTGGATTCATTCCCACTTGAACCAAGCAAATTGAGAAGACCATAATTTTATGGGTTAGTAATTATTGTCCAAATGAGAAGAAAAAGTATCAATGGCTTAGTTAAGGATTTGTTTGCATTATTTTAAATGTTAAAGTGAACAATGCATAAGGCTTAAAGAAGAATGGATCTATCTAGATAAATTATGTTTCTTTTATACTTTGGAACTAGTGGAGATAAAATAGCACTACACCATATAGTGTTCAACTTACATAGATATTTAGAATAATTACATTGATATTTTTAATGTGAGATAATTGAGTAACTCGTTTGAAGAAAAGATAATAAAATTATAGATTATTTGGTCAAGATCTATAGTAGAAGATCTAGAATTTGAAAGGAAAGGGAGATCAAGTAAGAATTATGTGGGTGGCCTACTTATTGTTATTTTTATGCTTAATAGTATAGTTGGTCATCTAGTGGTCCCATAGGTTGTTTGGCCTTGTGGATTTTATTAAAAACATCCATTCAGTAATTCATTGATTAGTATCCATGATGTAGTCAAGTGCTTATTCAAGGTTGAATTTTTTTGTTAATTTGTTTCATTATTGAGTATTTTATTTTCTTGAGAATATGACGTAACTTTCATTCTAATGAGTATGTATATTTCTAATTTTTAATATATATTAAATTTTTTTTCACAATTTGTTCAAAATCTATCTTTTTATTTGATAGTATTTTTAATACTTTAGTTATATATTATAATGAAATTCCTAAATATTCCTACACAATGATCAAATTTAGGCCCTTTGGCCAACATACCTTTTAAATATTTTTTTATATATTGAAAAAAAGGAAAATATTTTAGACTATAATATAAAAGAATTGGTTAATTATTTATTATGGTATAGGGAGTCTCATCTAATTATATTATACTTAGAAACTAAAATTATAAAGAAAATATCCAATAAAAAATAAGTAAAATAGCTCTTAAATAAATAAAACTTGTCTAAAAAAATTACTCTTGAATAAATAATTTTATCTCTTCAACATAAAATAATTCTTAACTAAATAACATAACTCTTTAAGTTAAAATAAATTAAAATTATTCCTCTATATTTATTATTATATTATTTAACTAATATATAATATTGTTGTCTTATAATTATGATGAGGAGGGAGGGAGACTCTACCCAACAACCAGATCACAAAACCTCACAAGAATCAATGGGAAAAGACTACAAATACATAATAGGAACGAAAATAGGAAGATAAAATCCGCAACTTATATCATCTTCAAACATGCAAATGATTACAAATATTTGAAGCACATGGGCTCCTCTTCTATCCTACATGTGACACTTGCAACAAAGATGTCTTCAACAATCTGGTTCCATTCCCAATAGCATTTTGGCATGCAAAAACTTCCTTTGTTGCATACTCAGTTATGCCTTACTCTGTTCAACACTCTCTCTTCACTTGCAGACTACATTCCTTTTCCTTATCCTCAATCCTTCTTCTCTCGGTTCCCTTCTTACCGACCCCAATTCTTCAACAATACCTAATTGTCTTCCTTCTTCACCAATGAACAATCTCTCCTTCAAGATCCCCTCTCTATGTCCCCCCCTTTCCGCTTCCTATTAGGGTTTTCTTCCCATGCTAACATCACCAGCAAGCTTCCTCTACCGCTAACCACACACCATTGTCTAGATCATCATTAAGATATCTCATAGAGTTTACTCGATATTTCCATATCTTGCATCGAGCCTCCAACATTTAATTCATCTATTACTAAGAAATTTACTTCATTCTCTTCATGTCAAACCCTAAGATTGGATATGCATTTAATGCTCTCTTTCGATCCTTTTATATAATTTTGAATTCGATTACCTCACAATTTGTTTCACTTCCTAGAAGATCAAATCCTCATTTACATTGGCCATTGGTGCTATTGGTTATTATTTTAAGAACCAAACTGACTCTAGAAAATACCTATGGACTTTTCCATTTCCAATACTTAGTACTCCAAAGGGATTGTCCAACGAATGAGTAAAAGTTGTGAGACTTCTACTCCTACACTTTGGGAAATGTTAAACCTGAGAGGGTGATCAAACAAGTTGGAAACTCATTTACTGATATCATACACTTAGAGCATGAGAAGGTGAAACTCAACACAAAATAACTACAATGGTATTCATTCTGAAATTTTATAAAATAAGGTGATTATTTGATGAATCAGCTCAGGAACTCAATTATGAATAATTTGCACAAACCAGTGTCTTATTCCAAGCATAGAGTAGATATCAACCTTTGCAACTAGATACCATGTTATCAATAGCAACCTATAATCTCAAGAAACACTGCTTTACAATAGTCCCCTATTACATTCATGATCATCACTACTTAAAAATATCCTAGCACCTAATTCTTATGCGATAAAAATCTCATCCAAGAACTTACATTAATTCATTGAACTAATAAGCAAGAATGAAATTAAACATCTACTGAGAAACAATAGAGAAAAACAAAAGGAATCATGGATTACTTTCATTCATAACTCAAAATATGAGTACAAGGAGAGACAATAATCATGAAATTGGTATCACTTTGAGTAAAGCACAAAGTTGTGTCACTGGTATGAAATGGTTAACGATCCAATTTTTACAAAATTGAATCACTAAATTTATGGTGTATATGTTTTGACTTTTGAAATGATGTAAACTAGTAAAATATGCATATTCTTTTAAGATATTCATGCTTTTTTTTTTTTAAAATATAAAACATTTTCAAACCATTTTTAATAAATTAAACTATAATTTAGTTGTCGATAAAATGCTGAAAAATGCTTAAAATATGACAACTATATAATTTTTTTTTTCTTTCAATTTTTTTTTTGTGTATTTATAACTCAGCCTTATGCATGGATATTTTTCCAATTTTGATAAAAACATATTTCTTAAATAAATATTAAAATATGTGTGAATAAAAATAACTGTTTCCTTTGGACGCCAACTTCTTCATGACAGCATCATCTGCTCAAAACTATACCATCTTAAAATAGATTCTTTTATCTAGTGCATCATATTTTTTTCTATTTTTTTTAATAAGTTTTAGTATTTTTCCTTGGCATAGTAATCAACCTTATATTTTGTGCCGAAAACCTACTTTTAGTAAAAATAAAAAATAAAATATAAAAAATAATTAAACTATTAAAATAAATATATTTTTGAAAACTACACTTATGGATCTACAAAAGGGTATTTTATATTTTTAAAAAAATGTTGTTTACATTAGCAAGAGTTATTGAAACTTCAAGATTTTCAAATAATTTAATTCTTTTGGTAAATTGGACTCAAAGTGATGCTCAATACATTTTTAGCCAACAATTTTAGTTGGAAAAGTTGTGGAAGCATCTAACTTAGCTAGGTGTTCTAACCTTACTAGATCATATGTTTGACCAAAATTGATTTTAGTTAGGAAATACTTAATTCAACAGGCCGATAAGTTGGCTAAAAAGTGTGACACAACTTTGTGCTTTTACCCTTTGTATTGTATTTGCTATATTGCTATCAAAATTACATACATACGAACAAAAATCTAAACTTAAGACAAAACACTAAAACATGCTTGATACTTTTTTTACAATCCACAATGTTGAGTAAAAAACAATGAACCCATAAGTTTTGGCCCTTAATTCCTTCTTATAGAAATGAAGGAGCAGAATAAGCCTCAGGCTAGAAAGTACACATGTCAATATCACATTGGACTGCTTAAAATAAGAATTCCCCTATCCAATTGCATTACATTCCCAAGAGGTGTGAAACATGTGGGGAATTGCAAATAGTCTTCATTCGTTGTTGGAATTTTGGTCCAATCTTCAAAAAGCGTCTTCAAGTTTACATTTAACTCAAAATTTGTGCCCACACACAAGGTGAAAGAAGGAAAGCATGACAAAAACAAAAAATAAAAGATAAAAGATGTATCCACATTTGCAGCCTTGTCATCAATTCAACTTGAAGAAGATGCACTATATTTTCCATACTTTATCAAAAGCCCAATCTGTACTAAACCCAGGCTATGTAGTGTAGTTCTCACTTATCCATTATTCTTTATGGTTGCAGACTTCAAATTTTCAAATTACCACCCCTCCATTTAACATCAGTCCACCACTCCCTCCAAGTATCTACCTTTCCATGCTAAGAATTCCTCTTCAGTGGGCCAATTGAAATTCATGACTTCATCAACCATTTCTCTACAAGGTGCCTATTTGGTGAAAATTTGGTTAGCCTCCTTATCAAATTCTAGTAGGACAGTCTCAACATGAATTAGCATATCCATATTTATCTTCAATGTGTCCATATCAATTTTTTGACCAATTAATAGCTTGATCTAAAATAGCTTTATTTGTTTCATTTCTCCACTCTTTTAGAGTTTTGATGCTATCATCATCCCTTAGAATGGGTGGAAGAAGTCCTTGATGTGACTCATGAAAGGATTTCACCAGCTCTTTTATTTTGTTTTCCAATGGTTCAAGATTTCCCCTATATCCTTCAATTTTACCTACAAGAACCTTGGTAGGTTTAAAATTTTTAGGTGGATTGGCATCCTATTTAAACCCAATTGACATCAATACCAAATCCTTCTTCCTAGGGATCCAAATTTCCATGAATGGAATGGATCTTTCTCTATCAACGCCAAAATTCTTGATAGCAGCCACCATGGTTGAATAGCTATGGTGGATACTATTCAACCTATTATTCACTCTTTTGTTCAAATGTTCTAATATTGTAGTGACAATCTTCATGTTGCTCTTAAAAATATCCTCATCATGATTGTCACATTTCTTTTTGGATTCATTTAACTACCTAAGAAATTCTTCCTAATTGGTATCTTCCTTATCTTGTGGCCCTTTTGGTGTACTAGGTTCCACTATTGAAATGGGCACACTTCCTATGTTATAGGGCACAATTTTCCATGAAAAACTTACTTCAACATTAAACTCTAGGGGGTACATCCTCTTGTGAAATGGTGTGGGAATCAACATCATTCAGCGTAGGCTTTTATGTTTGCAAACACTGCAACTTATTTTCCAATAATGCAACTTTTTTTTGCCACTACATATTATACTGCTCAATCCTTCCATATTTCACTAACAAATCACTATAATCTATTTTAAGATTATCCTTTTCTGCAGTCAGCGATTCTACAGTGGCCCTTGTAAATTGTGCAACATGAACTGACATATTTGCTTCTTTTAAGGCCAATGTTTCTGAAATTCTTTTTATTATTAGGCCTCCACTTTAGTTAGGTGTGGGCTCAACAATATTAGTTTTTTTGGTGCTTCGGGATATAGACCATATAGACAAGGCTTCCCATTCCTAATTGAAAGTAGACCCCTGTAGTACAAGTGCAACTTCCTCCTCTGTATCATAGATAGGCCTGTCACACTTCTTTATTGTGTCAAAATATATACTAGCTCGGATAAATCCTATTTTGACAACAACAAAATACCACTATTCCTAACCAATTCTTGACCCTCTTTTGCAGTCATCTTTTGGAATCTATCTCTTATTTCATTTAAAACCCTTTTCTAGATGAATGCTTCTTTCTAAAGTTGGGATTTTTACATATTCATCTCTTTTAACTCTATATGCAAATTCCATAAAAGCTTGAGATTTTATGAATGAGTCATCATCTAGAAAATTTACACATGCTTCAACTCGCATATCATCTCTGCCATCGAGTCCTGTAAGATCATCTTTTCTCAATCTCATACCCAATTGAGGTGTTTCCCTTACTACTGGTGCAATAGGTACTCCTTGCATTTCCTATTCTGACACCCAAATGTCATCATTAGAGCCTTTATCATCATAATCCACCAGAACAGTCACTTCAACCTTTTTCTTTTTCAATGGTGGTTCTAGTGGTGGTATTTCACTAGGTGGTGGAGAATCAATGTCCACAATCTCAGGATTTGTTTTCCTTGGAGGAGATGGTGGTGTTAATTCTTTCACAAGAGAAGGAGGCTTATTTTCTTCTTTTGGAGAAGGATAAGAAATTACATCTACTTTCTTGGTCTTACTCTTTCTCCTTACAAAGAATCTTATTCTTGGTTCATCAGGGGTTGAAGATGTATATTTTTCTCTCATAGCAGGAATTTCCCCTCCACTCTGTTCTTCTACCATTGGGGCTTTTACCTTTTCCTTAATTATTACCCCTTTAGCTTCTAGGTGGCCCACTATTGAATCAAAATTCTTTAATACATGCTCCACCTTTTGTATCACATTTTTAGTTTCTGGGAGAACCTTGAAATCAGGTTATTCTTGCTTTATCTTTCTTTTCATATTATTAAAAGAAATCCACCTTGCTATTCTTTTCTCCTGCTCCAAAAGGTCAAGCACATTTCTTATCACATCTTTAGGATATTGAAAAATATGTATAAATTTGAATCTCTTGTTTCTTTTTTTCAACCAAGCCATAAAACCTTCAAGGTCATATCTGACCCTCTCAACTGACCTCCGCATGTAGTAGGTTTTGAGTATATCAAGAATATTATTCCATCCTCCCTTCGTCATTACAAAATCATAAAAAAAACTATACAAAGGAAAGAATGTTCCCTTTCCTTGATTCAATAAGTGTCCATTTTCAACAATTCCCAATAGCCACATTACCTCTAGGAAACCAATTCTTTTTGGCACAAAACTTGGTAGCATGTGAGGTGATAATGTGGAACCATATTATCTTAAGATAGTGTAATCAGGGTATGGAATAACATCTCCCCAATTATGGTCAACTACAAGCTTGGGCCTTCTCTCCTTATGTCTCAAGAAATCATGTAGAGCTATGGGAAATCTAGGTACACTCACAATTAAGACTCTTTTCAATTCTGAACCAAACATGTTCTGAAATGTCACATAATCATATGTCCTATCATCCTTGTCTAAAATAGTAGTTTAGCATTACACTGGAAACTCCAAGTCACCATTTCTTCTTTCCAAAGTTATACTAGGACCAAAGAAAACTGCACCTTTGTATAAAAACATATGCATAAAAAATGAATACCAGTTGAATCTCACTCCCACTTCACCTTTCTTTAGCCTTATCAGTACTTCATGCATTCTTTCTGAAGGAAACCCCACATAATCATGCATTGCACAATATTGGGGGTGTTGAATATGGGTATCCATATACATCCATGCCATTGGCATTCCCGTGAAAGGATCATAAACAAATATTTGGAAAATAGAGTAGAAAGTTTTTTGGAAGTGAGATACAAAATAGC
>VDFB02221507.1:0-15767 GCA_007258455.2 Sequoia sempervirens | reverse complement strand
TACTCATTCTTCGCAACTCTAAGTGTAAATAAAAAAAATTTTAATCTTGGGGTACAACATTGGCTCTGTTTGGGGACCATGGCAGATACTTACAACATAGGAAAACCATAGAATCTCTGGAGTTTGAGCTTATACCAGTGCCTTGTCCATTGGGCATCGAAGTTAGCATCATTTCCTAATCACCTATTTTGCAAGACATTCCTAATCACCTATAACCTGGGATCTTCCTAAAGAATCACCTATAATAGCTGGACTTCCTACCAATCACCTAAAACAAGACTTAATCACCCAAAACAATTTGCATGCAGGACTGCTACTTTGTGCGCGAAAAACAACATAACGAAAACATCACGGAAAGGGGAAACACATCACGAAAAGCAATGAAAAATATGTACAAAGATTGATTTCGAGAACTTACTCCACCCCCGGAGGGACGAAGTGCTTCAAATACTGCCCGCTGTGTGGTAGAGGGAGGAGACTTCCATCCAAGCGCGAGAGAATATAGGTGTTCTCTCCGGCGAGCTCGTGAATTGTGAAAGGTCCCAGCCACAAGGAATCAAATTTCCCATGCATTCCCTTGGGCTCATGTCTCTTATCCCATAAGAGGACTTGATCTCCAACCTCGAAATCTCGTTGGCGAGCTTTCTTGTCAAAAATTTCCTTCACCCGCTCTTGGTGTTGAGTGATTCTATCTACTACCTCTTCCCTTTCTTCTTGAAGCTTAGTCAGGTACAAGATACGCTTCTGAACAGGATTTGTGAACTCTCCATCTTCTACTGAGGTCGCCAGCTACAAGGCGGACAACTCCAATTTGATGGGTATCATTGCTTCTGTACCATACAGGAGTATAAAGGGTGAGGTACCAATGGCTCTCTTCGGAGTAATTCTGTCGGCCCAGAGAGCATCATAAAGTTTCTTGTGCCAAGTTCGCTGACTGGAATCAACCAACTTGCGAATGATTGTGACAATGTTCTTGTTTGATGATTCAGCCTGTCCATTACCCTGGGGGTAATAATCTGATGAATGAGATAGTGTAATGCTGTGATCAAAACAGAACTCCATTAGCTCCTCTGACGAGAAACATGTTGCATTATCTGTCACAATTTTGCGAGGCACCCCGAAGCGTGTGACAATGTTTTCCTTTAAGAACTCACACACGACCTCGGACGTAGCTCGCTTGGTGGGAATGGCTTCAACCCATTTAGTGAAATAATCAGTGGCTGTAAGGACATAAATATGCCCCTTGCTGGAACGTGGGTTGATAGGACCAATAAAATCTAGACCCCATTGCTGAAATGGAGCATCTATAACAACTGGCCTGAGAGGAGCGGCTGCTAACTTCGCTTTGCCAACAAACTGTTGACATAACTGACATTTATGTACCCACTCGTATGCATCGCGGAACATAGTCGGCCAAAAGAACTGAGCCCGCAAGATTTTAAAAGCTGTTACCTTTGATGAAAAGTGACCACCGCATGCTTGATTATGGAAAGCTTCCAGCAAGCGCCGTTGTTGATCTTTGGTAACACACAACAAGAATGTTCCGTCAAGGCCCCGCTTGTACAAAACATTGCTGATGATTATATAATTCTGCGCTTTCAGCTTAAGCGTTCTCCTTTGTTGTTTGTTCAGGTGATTTGGACAATCACCGTATGTTAGGTAATACCATATCTCAGTAAACCATTCACCCGAAGACTCGATCAGCAAGACCATTGGAAGGTCTTCTTTAACTTCAGGTTCAATCTCAGGTATACCTTTAGCTTGAAGTTTCTTATCACCATCTTCCGCCATCAACTGACAAAGACCTCTCCCGCGAACGAGTTTGGTCGGCTTGATCTCCAAGTCATACTCTTGAACCTTCGCGATCCAGTTTCCTCTTTTGGAGCCCATCTCCTGTTGAGTTAACACGCTCTTTACTGCTGGATCTGTGACATACACAACGGTGTGAGAATTTAGGATATAGAATCTGAAATTCTTTACAGCTCGAACCACCGCATAGGCATTCTTTTCAATCTGAGAGTATCTTGATTCACTATCCTTGAAACTGCAGCGCATGAAAGCTATGGGAGATTCAGTTTCCTCGTTTAACTTTTGTGTCAAAATGGCAGATAGAGTATGCTCTGATGCATAACAATAAAGGATAAATTCCTTTTCAAAATCAGGGCAGACTAGCACTGGAGCTCGACTGATGGCTTCTTTTATTGTTCCGAGCGCCTTCTTTCCTTTTTCCGTCCACTTGAAAACTGTCTTCTTCTTCATCATAGCAGATATATCTTTAGTCAACTCAGAAAAATCTGGTACAAATCTTCATATGAAATTTACTTTACCAAAGAAAGAATGTACCCCTGTTCTGCTTATTGGAAGAGACAAAATTTTAATACCTTCGACCCGGCTTGGGTCAATTTGAGTTCCCTCCTTGGAGACGATGTGGCCAAGCAACTTGCCTTCCGTCACTGTGAAGATAGACTTTTTGGGATTCAATGATATTTTATGATATCTACATCTCTCGAAGACCTTCCCTAGATGTGAAAAGTGATTTTGTCGTGTCTTCGAGAAAACAGTGAGGTCGTCTAGATAGACAACTATTACTTTATTCTTCAAATCACCAAATGCCAAATCCATGGCTCTCTGAAATGTAGCACCAGCATTGATGAGGCCAAGGGCATTCTTTCATAGGAAAATGTACTCTACTAGGTTGTGAATGCTGTCTCTTGAATTGATCTTCAAAATACCGCCATTTGATTATAACCAGAAACCATCCAATAAAGATGAAAGATCTCCAACCTGGGTGAATCGGGCCTCAGAAGTGTGCTCCATGGATTAAGTAAAAGGATAATTATCCTTGAGCGATGATTGATTCAAGTTCTTGAAATCAACACAAATTCTGATTTCTCCGTTCTTCTTGCGCACAGGAACTATATTCGACACCCAAGTGGAATGATGGATTGGAAAGATGATCTTTGCATTCACCATCTTCTGGATCTCCGCGTAGATGGTGTCTTGAATCCGTGGATTGTAGTGTCTTTGCTTTTGCCTGAAGGGCTTTGCTTCAGGTCGAAGAGGAATTGTGTGAGACAATTCTCTTGGTGTAAAAACTTTTAAATCTTCATATGACCAGGCGAAGACATCTCGGTATTGCTGGAACAAAGAAATGAACTTCTCGCTCTCCTCTGCCGTGCAGCATGTACCTAAATTAACAAGCTTGGGCTTGTCAATTGTACCAATATTGACTTGTTGATATTCGGCAGAAGTTCTGTCACTTGAATTTCTCTGCTCTTGAATGTATCCTCACTGCGGGCTCCTCACAAAATATTCCTCTGCAAGGAACCAAACCCTTTGGAATTTTATTTCTTTCTGAATCGATTTGCGCCGTATCAGCTCTTTCCGACTCTCTTTGTCAGCCGGGTAATCTTTGCATCAGAGGCTTCATATCGGCTTCTCTATGAGTAGATTTAACCGGCTTTGGGAAGAACAATTCCTTTAAAATTATTCCTATAACAAGAAACTCCCTTAATGTGTTCATCATCAAGCAAGACTTGCTAGTTAATTACAGCTTGTCGTGCATGTAAACCGGCCTCAGGATTAACTTCTATCGAGTAATGCATTCCTCAATACTCTAAAGTTTTAATGTGTGGCATGAAGAGTGGAAGTTTTCTATAATCGCAAGGGAATCTACTCCTCGATATTTCTAGACGGAATATACTTGATATCAAATGCTTTGAACCAATCTATTGCATTCCACACCCTATTTCTATAATGTCGAAGATGATCTTCTTTCACTCTGAATTGATCTCTGACTTGTTTTACAACAAGCTCCACATCACCTTCGACCCTAAGGTATTTGATACCCATATCTTTTGCATTCCTGAGACCTAGTAAAAGTGCCTCATATTCTGCCGTATTATTTGTACATTCAAATTGTAAGCGGTATGCAAAAGGATATAATTGTCCTTCAAGAGAGATTATCACAACTCCTGCTCCAGAACCAGCAGTGGAACAACTCCCATCGAACTACAAAGTCCACAGCTTAGGATCATCTGCTGATTTCTCTACGATGCATGTGATCTCTTGACTTTCTTCAGGAATCTCTGACAGCATGGCGTAAGTACCAAGACCCGTTTCTTGATATAGAATTTGAGCTTGAGGATCTTGAGACTTCACGACCGTGAATCAAGATTTGGGTTTTGGTTCTAGCTTGAAATTTCCTTTCTTTAATGGAATATTCGCAGAAGACCAATCCATCTGAATCTCTCCACCGAGATCCTTGCAAAAGCTTCTGCTTAATAGCATCCCGTAACTTGCTGGAATGTCAGCTACTAGGATGGTCATCATGATTTTCTTTTCAGGAAAAGCCGCCAACCTCACTTGAGCATCTTTCAATTGACCGACTAATGGCACTAACTTGGACTCCAGTGAGTAACATTTGTCCTTTGTCTTGGTGCACAAAAGTCCTAGAGCATTCATTACTTGCAGAGGCATGACGTTGTCTGAAGCTCCAGAATCGATGATACAATTGCTCAATTTGTAACCTCCTATAAATAGAGAAATATAGAAGGGTTTAGGCTTGTCTTCCACCGGAACGGATGATTCGAGCAATGTGGGCTGCTTGGTAGGTCCTTTCTTTACGAATTTGAGAAGTCGGTCCACTTGCTCTGGATGATCTTGGAGATACTCTAACTGAGAAATCTGCACTTTGTTCTTCATCAATGAATCTACAATATCAAAATTTGCTGAGGACGAATCTTCAAAAGAATCGCTTTCACGCTCTCTTTGAGAAGACTTACATTTGAAGTAGAAGCTTACTTCTTTTCCTTTTTCTTTGTCTTTGATATCTCTACTCTCTCTCTTCTTCCTTCTTCCTTGTGTGCCCTGGAGATGTTGAGCTCTGGTGAACACAGGAGTCGTATGATTCTTAGGATTAAATGCAAGAGAGTATTGACGAATATCTTCTTCTTGTTCTTCAAAATTGGGTTCACTTTCAAAGTAGCCCATTGCGGAGTCGCCATCAAAGTTGTTTGATTGTGGCAAGACAACATTCAAACTTGGAGTAGGTATGAAACTTGGTGTAGATGTAGCTTCAGCATATCCCATTATCTCATTCATTCTAACATTTTGTGGGAAAGATGCCTGTGATGTTTGGTGGAATCAGCGAAAGAGCGTAATATGCATTTTAAAAGTGCTGTCAGCCGACTTTCCTCGGGTGCGGGAGTGGCCCTCGTGGCTTGTAATTGTTGTAAGGCTAAAAGTTATTCCTCCTTGGCTGATATGGCTGCTGAGGTTGATAAGGCTGCTGTGGTGCGGGCAAGGCAGGTGGTGGTGCAACTTGAGCAAGAGGCGTTGGCTGAAGTGGCAATTGCCTCTTGAGAATAGTTACTTCATTTGCAACCCTTTGAAGTAATGGATCAGCAGAACTTTGAACCAAAGGTCTAATAGCATCTCCTCTGATCTTTCCTGAAGTGATCATGTTGTCTTCAATTTCTATTGCACCTTGTTGTGCTTCTCCCAGTTCCGTCTCATGCGCCGATCTTATGATAAAAGCTATCTCTGATGGAAGTGCGTTGATGAAACTGCTTAACAGGATCTCAGGCGATGGATTGAGTGTATATGAAAGACGAGTAACCAGGCGGTTAAACCTTGCTACGAACTCTCTCATTGGTTCATTGTCCTCCTTCTTTGAATTGGAAAGTCGAGCGAACAACTGGTGGCTATCTTCAGCTGGTTTGAACCTCGCAAGAAACTTTTCAGTCATAGTATTCCAGTTGTTTATGCAACTAGGCTCCAAGTGATTGAACCATTCGGTGGCAGCTCCCGCGAGTGTCTCAACAAAGAGATGTACAGCACATCTTCAAGGACTCTATGCATTGTACCAGCTAAGCCGCTGAAAGGTCAAAGGTGATCGCCATGATGTTTAATTCCATCACCTCGAACCGGTGGAAAGGCTTTGACCCCCTTTAGGCAATCTGCGGATTTGCCTTAGGCCAAAGGTCCACATTATCACCCCAAGGCAGTGGGGGACCTCTTCTCCGATTGCGATTGTTGTTGTCATCATTGTTGTGGTGATCACCCATTGCTTCGGATTCTTCTTCTTCGAACACAGGTACGGCGTTGAACTCAGGAACTGTGTTGGATGACTCTCCAACTTCTGTAGGATGTGTATGTGGAAGGAAAGGATCAGCTTCTTGGAAGAGTGGATTTGTTCTTGTTCTCCTCCTTGTATAGACTATGTATGCCAGGATTGTCTAGTCCCACGCGGGTGGTGGCAAGACAAGTCTTTCGACTGCAATATCGGCTTTCTCTTCCTCTTTGTCTAAAATAGCAGCAGTGTTTCTCCACTGAGCAGGGGTCTCTTTCTTCTCAAAGATGAAACTCCTCAGGCTGCTGATGATGTCTACTTGCTCTCCTTCAATTATCTGGAAACTCGACTGGATAACTGGAGGTGTAAGATCAGGTTGTTGAACTGGAGCAGTAGGATGCCAGATAGTCATACCCATGACATAAAGCTCTGCTTTCTTTGTTGTTTTATGCCTTGTGCCCTATGGTGGGTGCCAGAAAACTATTGGCGTTTAAATTCGCACCTCACGGAATCGCGGTTGAAAGCGGACTGTATGCCTGAGATAAAGCGCTCTTCAAATGAGGAGGGGAAGCTCCCTCTTGCTGATGGTGTTTGAAAGAAAGTAAGCTAAAAACTAAGTTGCCTATCTTTTGATGACTTAGAGCACAAAGGTTTTAAACACAGCCGCCCGCCCAGGCGAGGATTTTACGATAAGAGTTCAACTACAACTAACCCAAACTAAAGCGTTCCTAACCTCGAGTAATAGCGAGAGCAAGAAGTTAAAGTACTCAGAGTGAATTCTCGACAAAAATACTTCAGCGATCTCTCTTTCAGCAGTACTACACACTTCCGCTGCCAAGCTAAAAATAAAGATCATAAAAGTAGAACACTGATAACGGAAATCTGAGATTTTAGACCAAGGCAAAAGAGGCTCATGATTTTATTACTCAAATCTCTTAAACAAAGCTCACTTCTAACATGCCTTGAACAAGAAATTGCAGCTAAGGAGGCTTGCAAACTTATTCTTAACACAATAGAAAATAGCAATCTCACTAACTCCTTGTTGGCTAAAGAGGCTCAACAATTTGCTTATCACAATACAAATGAACAATACTTGAGCAACAAATAGAAGGCACAATAGGCTCAGCGTTTTGTTCTCATAAGCACGGTTCCTAACTAAGTGAACTGAAACTGAATAACAACTTGCTGCAATTCAGGCTCGCAATTTGCTATGACAATAACCGTTAAAGAAACTAAATGAGCAAAGGCTCTTATTTATAGAGAAGCAGAGGAGTAGGGAACCCTAAAATCTCCTTGCTTTCACAATCTAGGGCTTGCTTAGCAAGCAAGCTTTATTACTAAATCTAGAAAGAAGATAACATTTAAAACCCTAGAAAGCAGAAAAAGCGAGAAACACCAACTATTACATTTATCTTCTTTCTCTTCTTCAATGAATGGATAAGGATTATTCAAGAATAGAAAAGCGGAAAAGCTCCTAGAAAGAAAATTTTGCTTTAAAAACTCGATCCGCATCTGCTAGGAAGTTAGAGATTGTGTCCCGATTCGGTGCATCTATGCCATCAATAGCAAAACACCGCTTTTCAAGAATATCTTCAGCATTTGCAATAGATCTCAGAAAATCTTCGACCTCGTGGCAAAGCACATGAACTTTCGCGACATCGAAATATGGCCTATCCTTATGGCCCGGATTGCAACTGTGAACAACACTCTTATGTTTTCCTTTCATTCACTTTAGTACAATCTTCTTACTAAATTTATCTTTATGCATATTCCACATCTTTTCACATTCATCCCTTGAAAGAGTTACGCTTTCAGGCCACAGGGGAATGGAAAAACACCTTTCGACCATATCAGGCTTTAGACTGCAAATCAATCTACCGTCTGCTGATTGGATCTCCCTAGTAGCCGGGTTGTAATGCTTAATGCAAGCGATTACGAACTCAAGGCTCTGAACTGATATAGGAATTGTGGCCATTTGCTCTTGAGAGTCGAGAATGTCGAGGTTCTTGATTGAAGTGTTGGCTGCCCTCTCCAAAGGCATGTAGATCCGAACGGAAACCTGACATGATGCAAAAGTCTTGTCTCGACTGTTTTGATGAAATTGTGAAAGAGGCTGGGCCAGGACTGAAAACATTAGGGTGTACTCGATTTCAGAAAACTTCGAGAATGGTAAAGCTTGCCTTGTTTGAGGAAGTATCTTGAACAATTTCTATTTTTTAGAATGCTGATTTTACGGGTTCCAGCAGGGCCAATTTTTGAGAATTTACTACGAGGAATATGGGTTTTGTTCGAGAATATCGATACAAGACAACCCGGATAGATCGTTTCTGAAATTTTGAATTTAGCGCTGAAAAAAGCAGCAAACCCTAATTTCTTCAATTTTTCTCGAAAAAACTGGCATCTGGGTTTTGTTCAGAACAAGATTAGAAATGGACCCAGTTGATTAGATTTGCAAAACCCTGACGTTTGATCAAAAAAACAGCCAACCCTAGGTTTTGAACTTTCTTGAAAAAAAGAGCTGCGATATGGGTTTTCTTCAGAAGACTGATTGGAAAGGACCCAGATGGTTGAAATTTGAATGCACTGAGGTTTTCACTGACATGCAAGATAAAAGCACTTGCTGCAACTTGATGAAGTTCTTGAAAAATTCTTCAGAAGATTGAGGCAAAAAGACTCAGATGACTGAAAAATTCAAAGCCTTGGCCTTCTGCTTGAAAAATTTGATCTTCTGGAACAAGAAGAATGAAAAATCAAAGGTTTATGCTTGCTGGTCTGAAAAAATCTGATGTAAAACCAGCAACCATGGATTCTTGAATCACAAAAATTCTTCAAACTTGCTGCTCCAACTTTCTCCTCTAGATGCTACCTGCAAAAATAATGAAAAATACATTGAAAAGAAGTGTTAAATAGACTTAGGTTTTGATTTAGGTTTGGTTTTCTTTTTGCTTTTATTTCAAAACCCTAAATCTCAGCCCTTTGAACTTGGACGCCATCCTTCTCCTCTTGCAAATTTTGAAATTTGAAAACTCTTGAAAATTCTCCTAAGGCATGAAACTTTAGGCGCCTTTCTTCAACAGGGGCGCTTATTTTCACCAGTGTTAGTCAAAATTTCAACTTTTTCAACTTTTCTCCCTTTTGACATGCTACTTCACCTCTGATTTCTCGTTGACAGATTTACCCGACAGGCGAGCTGAGTGGTCCATGGCGGAGTCTAACTGAAACCGAGAAGGATGTTCTGGAGGCACCTCCTGCTAAAAACTTGATTTTGACCTTCGAATTCATGAGAGGCTTTTCCTTCTAGGGGCGCCCAACTTCTTCAGTGTTAGCCATTTTTCTGATTTCCAAGTTCTTCCTTCTCCCTTTGATTTTCTGATGAATCCTCGATTCCGGGAGCGACGCTGATCCGACTGACTGTTTGAATGTTTCGTTGGATAGCCAGACTGATTTTGGTGAGACCTTCTTGGATGCTGCTTCTGCAAATTCCATTATTATGAGCTTCAAAAGCTTGGGCGCCCTTCCTCAACTGGGGCGCCCATTTCTACCAGACTTAGAAAAATTTCCAATTTATTCATGTCTTTCACTTCCACGGGCGATCTTGTTGAATTCTGAGCTCCGAGCGTCGGATTGACGAATGTTTGGACTCGTTGCGAAGCTGAGAGGATTTCAGGAGGGGTCTTCTGGAAACACTTTTGTCAAAAGGCAAATTTTAGGTCCTCAAAAGCTTGGGCGCCCCTGGCAAGCTGGGGCGCCCAACTTCACCAGAGTTAGTTTATTTTTTTTGCATTTTTCACCTTTGCTTTCGGATTTTTCTTTTCAACTCTCATCGGACCTCCTGTTCAACCCTTTGAATCTGATGACTGCGAGCTCCGTTTGTCGTGCTGGATAGCTCACTGGAAAGCCTGTTGCATTTTGAAGACATCTCGTTATAACCTTGACTGCAAATTCATCTGTTTGAAGCCCTGAAAAGTTGGGCGCCTTTCTTCTCCTAGGGCGCCCAGTTTCTCCAGACTTAGAATTATTTTCAATTTAATCTTCTTCTTCGAGTTTCAGATCTTCATTCTATATCTTCCACTTTGACTCGAATTTGCCGGAGACTGGATTGTCGGATGCTCGGACGGGGATATCCGTCGCGAAGCTGACTGAAAACTGAGCAACTTTCATTGGAGGTCCAAACCCTAATTCACTCATTTGATGCCCTAAAAAGGTGGGCGCCTTTCTTCAACAGGGGCGCCCAAACTCAGCAGTGTTAGAAAATTTTCGTGACCTTTCAACTTTCTTCCTCGTTCCTCGAGCATGTTCATCGTTTCACCTTCTGCTGAAAGTTTAAAAGTGCACTTTGAAATTGGCCTTTGGTAGTGGGACGACCTCCATTGATGACCTCGGAGCTCGGATATGCTTAAGAAAAGCCGAGCCAGTGGGGCAAAACTAATCACTTTGTGATTTTGACTGCACCAACCTGATGAGGAAGTATTTTGAGCCAATCAAAATCAGTTTGAACCCTGGCGGGCAAACTTTCTATTTTTAGAAAAATTTGCCAATATCGTTCGAAAAGAAACCCGAGAAAAACAAGCGTTACTATTTCGAGAAAATTTCTAAAAATAGCAGTTTCTAAATTCAGGGATGAAAAACTAAGATCTGGGTTTTGTGGATTAAGGTGCTCTGAGCAGACCCAGATCGTCAGCATTTGAAAATTTTGTGTTTTAACCCCTCATGCAAGACGTACACACCCAAATTTTGACCTTTTTGAGTGATTTGACAAGACTTTTACTCATTTCTTCAAAATATCTAAGTGTAACAAAAATTTTAATTTTGGGGCCTGCTTTATGTTTGTATTAGCAATATATTTTTTATGACTCTGATAGTGGCTCTTGCCTTGTTTTGTTTGAAGTCGTTGTGGTTTTAGCTTAGTGGGCCTGATGTGGATTGTCCACGTCTATATTGTAACCTATTTTTTATTAGTAATAGATCATCAATTTAAAAATGTATTCTTTCTTAGCAGCCCCTTTCATCTCCTCCTTTGTAGCTAAGTCAACTAGATCTAACATGGAAGCTACCATTGAAAAAAATTCCTCAACATCTGTAGGATCCATCTCTTCTAATATTGGATCATCTTTGTAAGGAGACTTTCCAGGCGTGCATGCTTTCTAGGTGTACATGGATACCTTCTCCTGCCTCTTGTTGAAGCCCCCACTATGATGCTACCAAAATAATTTTCACAATAACTTACCCAAGACAAATAAAAAAAGTTAAAAAAGTTATTGTAACCTACTTGAGTATAGACCTCACTTTGGGGGAAAATATCCACTAAACTCAATGTTTTGCAATCTTGGAAGCAAATTTGGTGAAAACCCTAATTTCACAATAACTCCCTCTCACATGCTTCAAATGACCCCAAATCTGGATCTTAGCTACATCAATATTATTGATCAACCCTCTAGATTAAAAAAAAAAAATCTCCTAAAGAAAAAAAATTCCACCTTGTTCTTGATCATCATCTAATACCACTTCTAATGAAATTGCTTACACAAGAGAAAAATATAATGGGAAATAAGATGCAAGATAATAATAAGCCACTTCGAGGGGGCAACCTCTGAATGTATTTAATTGGAACAAAAGTTGTAATATGACACGTAAAAATACTACTCACTCCCTCCTATATATACTTATAGGTATCATTAGTTAATAGCAGTATCATAATCCCAATGAGGTTGACCTCACATACAATAATTATACAAAAAGTGCATGCAGCGCTTAGCTTTTTTTTAATTTTGATGATGACTATGCAAAAACTAATTTAGAATCATCAATTTGGATTGCAGATCATTTTGTTTCAAGTATTAGAATTGTTGGTTTGAATTGCAAAGTACAATCTCTGATAAATGTCCATTTAACAGCTATATCAAGTGATGCAGAACATATTGTGACTACAAAAGTGGGAAAAAGAAGTGCACATTTTGAAATAGCCAAGGAAAGAGTTCCTATAGTTTTCCAGCTTCAAGCATTGGGAACAAGTTAGACACCCAAAAACTTTGTTTATATAGACTTGCTTGTGGCCACACTAGAAATCAAGACTTCTATTGGAGGACAAGCTGGTGGACCTATCACAAGAACAAAGTGGGATTTTAAATGAAAGAGGAGGCAAGTACAAGGGTTCTTGTCATTGATAGTGGCATGATGCTTCATCAATTTGATGGTTGGACAAATAGCGTTTGATTGTTTAGGACCATGAATGATTGCATATACAGATTTTCAGAGATTTCATGTACACTTATATTGCTTGCATATGATAGGGTTGTTCAAACAAGTGTTAATCACATTTTCCAAACTATGAAACATCTCATTTTGTAACTTAATAGACAAAGTCAAAGTTCTTTCAATTTTTGCCTAATTTTTGACAACACCATCTCGTTCTTGTCTTTCTCCTCCTCATCCTTCCATAATTCTTTATCAACATCATGGCATCAATATTATAGTTTTAAGGCTTGTCAGTGATCTGCTCAACACCATCCTCTGCCTTGTTTTCCCTTGTCATCTCCTCATCTATCTTCTTCCCCACTTTTGTTTTCCATAGTTGATGAGAAAGATGATAAATTTTTTCTTTATTCTCATTCTTCAATTTAAAGTCTTTGTCCTTTAGCTTCTCCTTGGTGAGATCAATCTTCTTAAGACAACCCATTTTCTTTCATAGCTAATCATTAGTATAATTTTTTAATCAACCTAGTAATTTGTTAATTGTATGAAGTTTTATTCAAAGTCATAAAATTATGTTTGTATTTTTTTATAAAAGCATAAATCAAAGGTACAACCTCTAATTTGCACTTATACAATTGAAATACAAAAATAATAAGCTTAAGATTTTGAATAAAAGTTCAGACAATGTAACAACTTAGCAATGGAAACATACTTAAGTGGTGGTCAAGAATTACACTAACAATCAGCAGAAAAAGCAAATGAATTGCCTCAAATAAAAATTTCAGCTCACCACAAAAAGGTAAATGACAAAGATTTCAAGTTTAAAAGTGAAAATGAAAAAAAATACTAGTCTCTCTCATCAACTATAGGGAAGCAAGAATGGAGAAGAAGATGGGGAGACAGTGGAGGATAATGAGACAGAGATCACTGAAGATTTTCAAAAATATAACATTGATGGCGATAAAGAGAAAAAACAGAAAGTTGATGAGGCAAAAAAGAAAATTGTGACATTGATGATAATAAAAAGAAAAAAAACAGAGAGACACTAAGGCAAAAATAAAAAAAGACATGGTGTTGTTATAAAGGAGACAAAAACAGAGGGCATTGTGACTTTGTCTATTGAGTTGCAAAATAAGATGTTTGACGTGTTGGAAAATAGGATCAAAACTTGTTATGACAAGAATAGCAATGGTGTTGTTCAACCCCTATACAAGCACAATGAAGTGCACATGAAATTGCTGAAAAATATTTGTATTCAAATGGAAACATTTTAAAAGCAGTTTGCATCGTTGCAAGAACAAGTGCAAAAAGTTTCCAATCGCCATGTCCAAACTTCATACACATCCTAAATAATGGGGACGGATCGCACTTGCATTCCCACTCATATCTATTGGCTTCTGACTTCCACATTCAACATAATAGTTTTGCTTATCTCCTATTTTGATTTGATCTCTCATAAATGTTCCTAGCTTTCAATGTCATATATACACCTCATAGAGACCTTGAATTTCTACAAGTTTTGTTTGTTGCTCATATATTTTATATGATAACTAGAACTTTTTAAAAAAGATTGTTGCAAAATCTACACTTTAATAGTAATGCTCAAAGTTTTGTTGTTGAGCAAACACATTTTGACAGTTTTGCATTGTGAACGTACTGTTTCAAAGCTTATAAGTTTTCATCATTGACAAGTGAGTAATAACATGTTTGACATTTATATTAACATCTATTGTGAAAATATGAAGGGCGACGTTTAATGAAACTAGATAGTATATTTAAAGAGTCAAGAAAATATGATAAAGAGAAGCAAACAAATGAGTTACTTTTAAACAAATCAATGCTTGCACTGGATGTTCTCCATGGACAACATGACCATCCACTACCAAAAATAATATGACATGAGTGGTGAGATGAATATGATGGTATAGGGGGGGAGACCAAGAATTAAGGAGTTAATTCTAAAGTGTTTTTAAAAAGGGAAGAGAGATAAGTTGGATTTGGTGAACTAGTAGCTATATCCATCAAGAGGAAGCTGGAAATGATGTGGAAGGAGATAGTGAGGCATCACCAAGGCAATCGGTGATCATTATCAGAAATAAGACACCCTAATCAATTTGGCAAAACTAGGAGCTTTCAACCTCAAAAGTCTTAGGAACCATGTATGGCAAACTATGGTTTGGGCTAACTAGATAAGTTGTAGATATATACCATGAAGATTATGATATAAATGTAAACATGCCTGCCTTCTGAGCCATCAACCTACTGTGAGGATTGGGTCATTGCATGAAAAGGCAGGCAGCACAAATGGTGTATGAGAGGCCTCCTATCCCAGTCTATTGGCCTACCGCACCCCAAAGGACCTCTAGGATCTGTTATTAGACCAACTATGGAATTTGAGATTCAACTAAGATGGGGGAATGCCAATGATTTTGATCAAATTTTCTTCCAATTTTGATTGAATTTTCAGTTTACCCTTCTGATTTTTCTTTTGAGATAAATGGTTTTTGATTGCTTTCTTTTTTTCTTTTGACTTTTGTATTGTTCTCCATATGAATTTGAAAGGCGAACACCAAGTTTGCAAGATAACATCACTAAGACAGTTTACACCTAGCTGCCGTAGAAGAGAGCCTATAAACTAATACAATTGGATACTCCTAGGCTTGCACCTTGCCAAAGGGTGCAAACTTATTTCTGACCTAGGCATTCCTCAAGTGGGAAAATGGGAGTGGGACTGTGAATAGTCCAAAGGGGGAAAATAGAAAGGGGCAATGATGAAATTCTAATAATTGACCACTAGAGGGGAGAGTTGCTGCAGAAGCAACTAGGGAAGTGGTATGTGTTTGCATCTTAATTTGTTATGCTATGATAATGTGTATGAAAAAGAGGGAAAACCCAAGTAGATTGTAAGCATGGAAAAAATGGATAGTAATGACAATAGATGGTAATTGTAGACCTGTGATAGGGCTAGTACAAGCAGAGATATGTAGATAAATCCAAGAGGGAAGTGATTAAAAAGAATAGTGAAACTCAAGCAAGTTATGAGTGAAGCTGGGAAGGTAGCTGTTCACAAGCATGTGTAATTGAGGAAGAAAGTAATGATACTGACACTTATGTCAGACTTGTGTTTTCATGTGGGCAAATGGGGGCATTTGCAAGGGATATTGTAGCTGACATGGAGAAGCCCACAAATGCTTACAAATGGGTTATTATTTGCCTACACATTAGAAAAAGACGAAATCGTATTTTCCAAAAGAGGCAACCAAAAGTCAGATTAATGATGATCTAATTCACTCCCCTCCTGCTGAGCTTCAAAGTTTAAACAATTGAAGCTCCTTGGGCTTTATCCATGTGAATTTGAGACTCATTGGACAACTACCTAGATCCTATGACATGCATGTCTTCATCATTATAGCCACCAAGTACTTCACCAAATGTGGTGTATCCATGGGCAGAGGATAGATAGAAATTGTGGGGCTGATTGAGTTTTCCAAGGGGGAAGTGG
>VDFB02221505.1:0-13605 GCA_007258455.2 Sequoia sempervirens | reverse complement strand
ATACATCAGACTAAAACTTCAGACTAGCAAGCAAAAAGGTTGGGTGCAAAGTGTTTGACAATATTCCTTGAGCATATCTTCTACATTTTGTGGCTAGATTTGGCAAGGGATATTACAATAGCTTATAATACAGTGAGGCAGAATCATTTAAGTTCAGAATGGTGAAGGATATCGGAGAAGCGCAGTCTCGAGGAGTTAAGGAGTCTAAAAGTTAATTGATTCAATTCAAATGGTGCTGCTTCTTGGTTGAGGAAGGACGGAATAATTCAGAAGGTGAGTGGTATACTAAATGGTCAAGAAAATAATACATAAGAAGTTATATTTCAAGCAACCGATATTTAATCATAGCCGCAAATACAAAGACACGAAAACATTAAAGTGTTATAAAATCGCACAGTGGGGTGATGGGTTGCTCATGAAGATTATGTGTTGGAATCGAAACTTTATGTAGAAGCAAGAAAGAAAACGTGTTTGTTGTTACTGACACCTGGAGCAGTAATCATGGCATATAATCTAATAGGAAATTTAAACGGCAAGTTGAAAGGAGTGTCAGGTTAGTGGCAAGATGAATATTGAATAATATCGGGCCAGCTAGTGCTTTGAAACTGGAAATGTTTTTATGTATCAGCCGAGTCGACACGAGCATTGCCGTGTGTGATCATTGGTGCGGTATTGGCATAGTCTGCCTTGTGAGTTAAATGACTACAATATATATTATTTCCTGTGCAAGTGATCAATGTCCGAAATCATATTGGGTCACAACCGTGAGACTTCTGGAATGAGGAAGTTTATGAAGTCTATCCCTGATCATTGAGCATCCTGAGCGACGGAGTGATGTATGTTGTATCTTTACATGTTGCCATCCTTGATATCTGATTTTTGAAGACAACAGTGAAGAACAAATCTGGGTGTATCTGGAGATCTAAATCTTTAAGTGCAAAGATCAGGAAAGAGCAATTGGTGGATTGCGAGGAAGATTAATTAATAAAGAGATAAGTATTCCATACCCTTGAATAATGTTCATGAATTTCTTATGTAGTTATTAATTCATACAATAACATTGGTATTTCTCTTCGAAATAGTTTAATTCTATTGTAACGACCTATCCCTTGCGTAAATTAAAATTTTCCAAATCTCACTTTAAACATGTAAAGGTAACAAGTAACAAAGACAATACAATAAATTTTTTCCTTTCTTTATTGATAAATATATACAAGTTACAATATATTTCCACATGAATTTCATTTTCATTGCAAATATAAATCAGAGTTCAAAAGTAATACAGTTACATACATAGCTCGTAAGCTTTTGCACAAATAGAAGTAAGAAGGTCCAGGAGTCCGTGCTTTCAAATCTTGGTACATCGGCCGCTTGCTATGGAGGAGAAACATCACTTCGGCTTTTCCCATGCAACCACGGACTTATAATGCGATTCTACACACCTATCGTTAGATAGATGGCCCTGGATTGAAGAGATTGGTAGAATTTATCGTAGCGATTACCAGCGAGCACGGTGATGTGTCCTACACAACTAGAACCTTGCTATTTCACAATCACCGAACTGTGCAGAGTCTGTAGGCGGCGGTGTTTCAGCTTTTTCTCACACTGAGGTGGATGTCGTGCCTTTCACTACTTTGGCCAAAGGTATTCTCATTCGGTACTTACTTGAATGAAGGTCATCTATCATAAACACTATTCAGGGCTGATTTGACTTTGGGCTTCCTTACTCTATGCGTAGGCTATGTTCTTCAATGGGTTCAGCTTACCCCAAACTTCCTACCTCAAACAGTCTACTAAGAAATGAGTCAATCAACAAGTGTCTAATATCCTAACTCCTAATTTCGGAAATCTTTATCCTAGGAGTGAAGCTTGTCAGAGTTAACCTAATAACATAAGCTAAAGGTCATACTTGAATTGACATCATTTCGTTCCTAGTAGATATTAATTACTCTACGTATTCTCCATATACGAAGATCATACAAAATTGCAAACTCAATCAAATGCACATAAAAACCCTTTATAAAATAATGCATATTAAGTAAAGCTACCCTTAAGCTTTTTAAAACAATTGATTCCCATCTTAAACCCTTTTATCTATAAATCCTTCTTTTAAACTACCATTAAAATTTATTGAATTTCCTAAACATTTACCCATAATTGCATTGGTTTCCCTCATTCATTTGCCCTTCAAATACAATGAAATTCCTCACGCATTTATTCTTAATGAAAGCTCATCAAAACATTATTGATTTGCTATGAACTATTTGCATATTTCATACTAATTTCAAATATCAAATTCAAGAATAAAAGAGAACAGCATTCAAACAAGAATTACTAAATAGATAGCATGCCTATTATAATAAGCTCCTTTCCCAACACTATTCCGTCAACAACTTCTAGAATTCCCAAAATTGAAGATGGCTGCTTTGCAAAATGACTCTTTTTCAATGTAGATGACTCCTTCAAGTCACTCTTCTTAATTAACACTTCTCTATTAGAAGTTGTTAATTTATTCTTCTTCAAGGGATTTAGCACAGTCTATTAATCAGCAGCTGGTAAAAGTTTCTAATTCTCACACTCTCAGCAATTGGTAAAATGCAGCAGTAGAAAACAACACAGCAGCTTGGAAATTGGACTAGGAAGCTCTTAAATTCGCATATAACAAATTGCACAAGCATATCTCTCAATGGATGGCTGGGCAAGTATTTATAAGCCCGTAATTGCAACTATTTCCTTCATTTTGGGCATGTAGAATGACAACAAGGCGCCTATACCCTAGTCAAATGTCACTTGGCAAGCAACTAAACCCTATGTCACCTCAAAAAGGAGTGAATCGACCCTTATGGAGCCAACATAAGCAGAAAAATTCAACTTTAAACTCAAAAATTGCCACCTATAGGAAAAACGTCTTTGCCAGGCGCATAAAAACATATGACTCATTTTGCTGTCATATTGTCAAGTCTCAGCTTGTTACAACACAGAAACATTGGTTGGCATTCCCTATTATCCAGTGCTGAAAGTTTCCTCCTCCATTTTTGCTGTGTTGAAGCCTTCTTCCTTTTCACGTGAAAACTCTCAGATGAGTTTTTTGTTTATTTCCCAAATGTTTTACATCAAATATTTGATTCATAAAAAAGTTCGATACTTTATGAAGTTTTCATGTTTTGCTCAAGAGTAACGACTATATTCTTTTTAATAGTTCACTTTAAAACTTGCCCATGTTAAAAGATTTAAATCTTTTAACTTTATACTTTTGAGTCCAATATTTATTCATTTAAATATCTACAAATATTTCCATTTTGGAGTTTATAAATATTTACTCTTTAAATATTTAATCATATATAATTACTCCAAGTAAGTTTTAAAATATTAAAATGTAATTCCCTTATTTACTTTACTATATAATATTATTATAGTCCTTTTAAATATATTAAACATATAAATATTTAAATACCCAAGTATTTTAAATATATATATTTTAATATAACTATAATAATATTATATATAATCTTTAATATATAATTACATATATAAAAATATATATTTAACAAATATATCAATATATTGTGAGTCAGTCAGCAACCCGATATATATATATATATATATATATTTACATAAAGTCACCAGGCAATAATAATATAATATTATTAATATCCACATAATCGCAAAACCACAAATAGATACATAGATAAACATCACTTATAAATGCATATAGAAGTAAACACGACTCCTAACGCAAACACATAAGCCTATGGACGACTTATCTATTACCAACACAAACTAACTAAGCTTACTTAGTCTAAGGAATGTGTGTGTATGCTCAGATGGTTCTCGTTATTGTTTACTCGACCAAGCTCCTCCCCAAGTGATATCACTCCTCTACCTGGAGGAATTATCCTCTTTCCTACACATCATGACATGACAACGAAAGTCATATGCTCAAAACAAAGTAGTATACATAAAACATCTCAAAAATTAGAATAAACATTATTCCATAACTTACATGCAACATTTATTCAAGAATTACATCAATAGAAGTATCAGACAAATGAGACAATCATTTAAATAGGACACATTCATTTGATAACAAGAACATGTTTTATCTATCTAAAAGATTCAATCATTACAGTGCATTTCCCTATGCAGTAATAGCTATACAATCGGGGTGTAACATCTATGAACTATTAGTAATCTCTCTCTAAAATGCTTCCAGGATGGATCAAGGAGCAAGAAGGATGATTAGAGATTGCCTAAGGAATTCAAGGGAGGAAGAGCTTGAGGCATCCTGTGAGGAATCCACGCAAGCTGAAGAGATAAACTTCATTGGAGACATCTCTCTAAGAGGAAGAACCTATTCAAATTGCGATCAGTTTCTTCGAAGAGGAGGAAATAACATTCAGAGGGAGTTTGACAAACCATCAAAGACAACCTTGGACGAGGAGGTTAGGAGGTTGATGCAAGTACTTGGAGCTTTAGAGGGAGTTACATCATCATAAAGATCTGTTGTTAGTGTATATTTCTTTGTGATGGAGAAGTATGAGGTGAAAGCCCTTGTTAGTGTATATTTCTCTGTGACAAAGAAGTATGAGGTGAAAGCCCTTGTTAGTGTATATTTCTCTAAGACAGAGAAATATGAGGTGCGAGCCCTTGTTCATCTCTAAGACTGAGATGAGATGTCATGTTGAGAGACTCCATGACGACAACACGTTGAGAGACTCCGTGATGAACCCCTTGTACTTGTGTTTTTCCACACATGGGAGTAGCCATGGTGGACGTCATGTTGAGAGACTCCATGACGACATCACATTGAGAGACTCCGTGATGGGCACTTGTACGTGTGTTTCTTTCCACACATGGGAGTAGCCATGGTGGATGTCATGTTGAGAGACTCCATGACGACATCACGTTGAGAGACTCCGTGATGAATCTTTGAGCTTTCCACAACTGGGTGTAGCCATTGTGGGCGTCATGTTGAGAGACTCCATGACGTAGATATCTGGAAAATATCTCCCTAGCTAAGAGGGAGTGTTAGTGTTTGGTAGCTTCAGAAGATATTTTCTCCTTAATTAAAGGCAGATTGCCTACATATTGCAAATTATATTTATATTTATATTTCTTAAAAGGAGGCCGATCATTGTGAAGAGTCGCCTTGCTTGTGAAGAGGCACCTTACATTGTCTATATAGAAGGTGATGATCATTTCATTTGATTATCAATCAATTCATTCTAAAGACAATTCGTACCTATCAGGAGTTCGCATATCTACAACAGATTATCATTTTGCTTAGAGCAGATCAACATCAAGGAGAATTCATTGTAATTGTGCATTCGCATCTAGGAGAGGTGTTGTGTTTCATTATTTCAGATTGGCCTAGAGTTTGGCCCAGATTGTAAGCAAATTTCTGCTCTTTCGTTCAACATATAAGAGATATATTCTTGGCTGGGTTTTTCTCCCTCGAGAAGGAGGGTTTTCCCAGGGTATCTGCTATGTTGCATTTTTCTGCTTATGTCAATTCTGATCCTAAAACTAACATAATCAAGTACCAGTTAACATGGTGCTAGTGTAATAACTTAAAATTGGCCAAGTAGCCAATAAACCTTGATTTCTCATCAGTAAATCAACAATAGCTTGAGGACCACTCTCTAGAAAGTTGTGAGATAAAGCATTGTGAACAATTGACCCACATTCGGATGCAATGACAGGCTGCATGACATGGTCTAGTCATTGTAGCTCTCTAGAAGCTCCCAAGAAATAGAAACTAGTTTTCCCTAAGGCTCTTATAGTGGACATATACACAAAAATATCTAAGGGCATGAACAATGTCAAAAATAAAAAGGTCCCCTTAGGGAAAACCCCCATGGAGAGACTAATGGTGAGGGTCCCACTTCCGACTAACTCCTAAAATATAGGTTTGTTAGTGTTTTAATTTGTCTCTTGTGGGACAACACAAAAGGGAACAATGCATACGGTAGGATTGTTCATCAAATTTTAGGGGGAAGTTGCTTGAGACCTAATTAAATCTAAAACCTAAGTTACCGGTTTGGTTTTGGGTTCGGGTTCAGGTTCGAGGGTTCGGTTCGTGGGTTTGGGCAAAATTGTTTTTGGGGTTGGGTTCGTTAATACAAAAGCATATAAAAATCAGAAATTTATACATATTTGTAGTAGTAATTAAGTTCAAAATACACCACCATATTAATAGTCAAATAACATAGCAAAAATACACCACCACTTTCATAGTCAAATATTAAAATATTACAAAAAATATTTTGTACAAGAAAGTCTTTCACCCTTTGAGGATATCTAGACATATCCTATAGTTTAAAAGTATCAGACAGTTTAATGACTTAGGTATCTGTTAATGAACCATTTTTTTGTTTTTTGCTGAAGAGTTTGGAATTCATGAACCTTCCTATTTTCTATCATATAAACCACCCATACAATCAGCAAGATTTTATTGCAGAAGACTACTTTGATAGTTATATGCCTCTATAACATCATATTTTCTTCCTGCAACCAATTTCGTAGCCTTTGAGAGATCACCCATAGGTTGTTCATGTTGGTGTTTAAATTTGCACCTCTGGAATGCGTATTTGAAACGGACAGCTATGCACAGTAAAACTGCTCTTCAAATTAGGAAGGGAAGCTCCCTCTTGCTGATGGTGTTGAAAGAAAGAAAACTAAAAACTAAGTTGCCTATCTTTTTGATCAGCTAGAGCACAAGGTTTATAAAACACAAACGCCGCAACTGAGATTTTTTGATTAAGAATTCCAACTATGACTAACTTAAGCTAAAGACGTTTCCAATATCTCAAGTAATACGCAGAGCAAGAGAATTAGAAATGAACAAGGTTGATTCTCTGACAAAGGCTTAAGAGAACTCTTTCTCAACATACATCTACACACTTCAATGTAAGCTGAAATTAAGATCACAAAAGTATAACACAAATAACGGAAATCTGAGACGTTATACCAAGGCAAAGAAGGCTCATGATTTTATTTCTCAAACTTCTAGAACAAAAATTACTGAACACATGCCTGGAACAAGAGCTTGCAGCTAAAGAGGCTTGCAAAACTTGTTCTTACACAATAGGAACAACAATTACAATAACTACTTGTTGGCTAAAAGAGACTCAACAATTCGCTATCATAAAACAATTGAACAATACTAAATAACAAATAGAAGGCACTTAGGCTCAGCATTTTGTTATCACTAGCATGGTTAAAGAAAACTAATGAGCAAAGGCTCTTATTTATAGGAAAGCAGAGGGAGTAGGGAACCCTAAAGTCTCCTTGCTTTTACAATCTAGAACTTGCTAAATAAAACAAACTTTATTTCTAAATCTAGAAAGAAGATAACATCTAACACCTAAGAAAGCAGGAAAAGCGGTAAATGCCAACTATTACATTTATCTTCTTTCTCTTCTTCAAAGAATGGATAAGAATTGCTCCAAGAATAGAAAGAAAGCGGAAATAAAGCTTCTAGATGAAAGCCATTTCAAATCTCAATCACATCTGCTAAAAAGCAGGAAATTGTGTCCCGGTTCGGTGCATCTATCCCATCAATAGCAAAGTTGCGTTTTTCCAAGATATTTTCTCCATTTGCAATTGATCTCAAGAAATCTTCGATCTCATTGGCCGCTTTTTCAAATCTTGCTGACATTATGGCAAGGTGATTCATTCTGCCACCAACTGTATTGCTGCTATCACATTTGCGAACAACACTCTGAAATTGAGTTTGCACTTCATCTAACCCGACGTAAGAACCATCTTCAAGATTGTACCGAGAAGGAATCTCTGTGACAAACTCATTGATGAAAAGAAGAGCTTCGATCACCCTTTGTTTGTAGGCAATAAACTCCTCGGATATCCTCTCGTAAGTTTTAACCTTGAAGACATGACGCTCTCTCCAAGCAAGGATCTGCCTCTTGTGTTCTTTTGAAGCCACTGAACTATAGGCTGTATCCAAATCAGCAATGATGATTTCATGCCTTGGTTTCACTTCAGCCACTGATTGCTCAAACCCTTGGATACCTTGACGTAGCTTGTGAGCGTTTTCTCTCAACTGAAACATCCATGCCAAGATCTCCTTTCCTCTGACAATGAAACTCTCAATCCACTCTTGAGTTTCCTTCCCACAAATGACCAGCTGCCTCAACTGATGATGATCAGCTGGTGTATCTAAAACCTGGGGCAACAACTGAGTAGCCTGTGAAGAACCATGTACAAGGTTAGAAATATAAAGCCTAAGTTGTATTTCAGCCTTGAGGGCTTCTTTGTCTTCCCCATCCTTGAGCACTCTTTCTTGAAGGTTTTCAGACACAACTTTGAACAAACTGACATCTGTATGTCTAGTATTTCTACCAAGATTAGCCTTGACCATCACGAAGTCATCCATATTCACCTCATCCTTGTTCTTATCTATGGGAGGTATGGAAGTCTCCATAACCATCTCACCATTAGGATTCCTATCAAAGTGAACTTGCTTCTTTGCTTTCTTCTTAGGAGGTTCCTCATAGATGTTGTCAAGATCATCAAAATCTACTTGATATAGTCATCGCCTACTCCCTTCCGGAGCTCTCAAGCCAAGACACGGTGTATCTTTACTAACTTCCTTGGGAGATACAATTGCAATTTCTTCATCTTCTTCAATGTCTAGGTCGATGTGAATTGGTGAAGACTCTGCCAAAGGTACAAAAACATGTGTTAAAGGTGGCTCCTCTGCTTCTTTCTGAGGTATGGGCTCATTAGGAGGAGCTTCTGTTACAACTGTAGGTTGCTCCTGTATGACTATACCTGAGAAGTCTAACCTTCTTCTTACATTTTTATTTGATCTACTACCTTTGGCGCCTTCGAGGGGCTGACTTATGCCTTTCCTTTTAAAACATTGCTCTGGAAGAAGAGGGAAGTATCCTTGGCAGCTCTACTACTGGAATGGAGTTTTTCCTCTTAAGGACTAGGAAAACCTTGCTATGTTCAAGGACTTGTCTTGTCCTATCTTCAACTGAGAGGGACTCTTTATTAGCCCAATTAACTTAAGGAAGGCGCTGATCTTCAATTCGCTTCAAGTATACATAGGGAGAAGCACATCCTCATCATCATCCGACAACCCTTTCAATGATAGCTACGTCATGATCTTTCATTTGGTATGAAGGTGAGCTGCTGTATCGATACACCTCACTTTCCAAGAACTCATCTATGCAATTGGCCCAAAAGTCTTCGAGAGCGGGTAAGTGAGCATAGTTTTTCTCAAGTCGGCCAGTGTAGATGCCATGAGGGTCATAAGATCATCTCTCGCTGTAAGGCTGGAGACCAAGTTTATCTAACTCATCCCCCATGGTCTTAGCATCTGCTGTTGTTCTGCATGTATAAATTCCCAACCCCAATGGAAAATCGAGGGCTGGTTTCTTTCTGTTCCTCAAGACTGTGTGGACCTCACGTGCCTACCTTAAGAACTCCATGAAGACGACCTCGTCTGACGGGTACCTTGGTAACATGAGTGGGGCACCTGAAAAGCCATAGACTCTGAGATAGGTGAAAGTAGGAAATTGTATGAACCAATCAGCCCACTCCGCCATCGCTGCCCTGGCGACTGAAGAGATACGGACGTGCAATTCATTGTCTAGGTCCTGCACTGTGTACATCAGGAAAGCCTCATTCACCCTCTTGTAGTGATGCAGAGACTTCGTGAATTCCAACTGAGGGTAATAGTTGTAGATATGTTGTACGCTCAATGATCCCTCGGTGTTCAACCCTCTGAATTGACCTTGGTAGGCCACTAGGTAGACTAGGTAAGAAACCATATGGAACTCATGAATCTGGAAATATTCCGTTATCTGCTGATGAAGGGTATCACTGATCAAGGTGGGCCAATCATAGAACTTGGTCTTCTTCATGATATGAGGAATCACATAGAACATCCATGGTTGAAACTTGGTAGCATCTTCTTGTCCAGTGACCCTGTTGAGCAAGGTGATTATGATGGCAATCTCATCTCTGAACTCCCCTCGCCCGACATTCTTAGGCAAAGTCTTATGTTTCTCCTTCATCCACCTCTGTGCAATCTTCTTGGTATATTTATCCTTGTGCATTTCCCACATCCTTTCACATTCACCCTTTGAGATAGTGACACATTCAGGCCAAGGGGGAATGGAAAAGCATTTCTTGATCACATCAGGCTTCAAATTGCAAATCAATTTGCCATCAGCCGGTGGATCTCCCTTGGCGGATTATAATGCTTGATACAAGCGTTATGAACTTCGAGCTCTGGTAGAAATAGGAATAGACTTTGCTCGCGAGGAGTCGAGAGTGTCCCGAGGTTTTGATTGAAGTGTTGCCCGCACTCTCAAAGCATGTGGGTCAAGCACGACTGATGTGATGCAAGTCCGTCTCGGTGTTTTGAGATTGTAATCGCTTGAGTAGAGAGCTGATTGAGTCTTCGAAACGTGGGTGTACTCCATTTTGAAAACCTTGAAGAATGATTATGTAAACTTCGCCCTAGGTTTTGGACAAAGTTTTAAGCAATTTACTATTTTTAGAATGTTGATTTTTCTTCCTCAACGGATAAATTCCGAGAATATGGGTTTTGGTCAGAAATTTGTTTGCAAGGCCAAGCCAGATAGTCCATTTTTGAAAAATTTTGATTTTTAGGCTGAGAAAAGCGGCAAACCCTAATTTCTTCAATTTTTCACAAAAAAAGCTGGCACTTGGGTTTTGTTCAGAATGTAATCAGATTTGAAAAACACTGATGGCTGATCGAAAAATAAGCCAACCCTAAAGTTTGAAATTTGCTTGAAAAACGCTGTGATATGGGTTTTCTTCAGAAGACTGATTTGAGAGGACCCAGATGATCAAAAATTGAATGCACTGAGGATTTCACTAACATGCAAATAAAAAGCAGCTGCTGCAACTTGATGAACTTCTTGAAAATTTCTTCAGAAGAATGAGTCGATAAAACCTAGATGGCTGAAAATTGAATATCTTGGCCTTATTCAAAAATTTGATCTTCTGGATGAAAAAGCAAGGCCTTATGCTGCTGGTATGAAAAATTTAATGAAGAACCAACAAACTTGAGTTCTTGAATCATGAAATATAACTTCAAATCTGCTGCTCCAACTTTCTCCTTTGAATGCTACCTGCAAAAATAATGAAAATTACATAAAAGAGACATGTTAAATAGACTTAGGGTTTGAAATAGGTTTGCTTTCTTTTGCTTTTATCTTCAAAACCCTAAAATTGGCCTATTCAATGAACTTGGACATTCTCTTCCTCTTGCCATTTTGAATCTTTTGAAAACTTTGAAAATTTCACTAAGGCATTGAAAGTTGGGCGCCGTTCTTGGCTAGAGGCGCCTACTTCATTCAGACTTAACCATTTTCCCGAGTTTTTCGACTTTTCTTCCATTTTGACCCCTAGTTTGATCCTGATTTCTGGATGTTCAGTTGATCTGGTGGACGAGCTGAATGATTCATCACGAAGCTCGACTAAATTTGGAACGATCGTTCTGGAGGCATCTTCAACTAGAAACTTCGTTTAGACCTTCAAAATCATGGGAGCCTATCCTCTCCAGGGGCGCCCATCTCAACCAGTGTTAGCCATCTTTTAGTAATTTTCAAGTTCTTCATTTCCCTCTGATCTTCTGATGAAATCTCTGTTCCAGGAGCTACGCTGATCCGATTGACTGGTTGATAGGTTCACTGGATAGCTTGGTTGAATCCGATGAAGTGATCTTGGGCACTGCAACTGCAAATTCTATTATTCCTGAGCTCAAAACCTTGGGCGCCCTTTCTCTCCAAGGGCACCCAACTTGACCAGACTTAGCCATTTTTAATATTTCTTCATCAACTCTCTTCTACAGATGATCTCATCAGATCTGGTGACCTGGACCTTGGATCGGCTGATGGCTGGGCTTGTCGCGAAGCCGAGAAGATTTTGAAAGGGGTCTTCTGGAGGCACTTTTGCCAAAAAGTTAGATTTGAAGCTTCAAAAGCTTGGGCGCCCCTGGCAAGCTGGGGTGCCCAACTTCACCAAAGTTGGCATATTTTTCATTATTTTCACCTTTGCTTTTGAATTTTGATTTTTTTACTCTTGTCAAACCCTCTATTCCGCTCCCTGAAACTGATGACTGCCAACTCGGATTGATGAGTTGATGGTCTCGTTGGAAAGCCTAATCAAATCTGATGAAGTCACGTTAAAGCTTTATTGGAAAATTTATCTGTTTGGACACCTTTTAAAATCCTACTTTCTCCTTCTGAAAATTTCCATTTGCTCCATCACTAGGTGCAATTTTCATTAGATTTTATCTTCAGATTCAAACCTTCAATCTGTACCTTCCACTTGGATCTGGATTTGCCGGAGATTGGGTAGTCGGATGCCTCAACGAAGATATCCGCTGCGAAGCTAACCAAATTCCGGAGAGATTGAGCACTTTAGCAAACCCTAACAATTGGATTTTCCCTTCCAAAAAGCTGGGCGCCCCTGGGCACCTAGGGCGCCCAAAGTTCCCAGACTTAGAATATTTTTCAAATATTTTCAAGATTTTTATTCTGCATTTTGTTTGAAACCCCCCCATTTGATCTCAAATTTCGGACGAATGGATGATCCGATGACTGCACAGTTGGACTCGCTGTGGAGCTGGAAGGATTTTGAACAACTTTGACTGGGAGGTCAAACCCTAATTTCATTGCTAGATGCCCTAAAAAGATGGGCGCCCTTCTTCACCTGGGGTGCCCAAGTCAAGCAAACTTAGTCGAAATTTCACGGTTTTCACCTTCTTTCCTCATTCTTCGTGCTTGCTCACCAACTCACTTCCTACTGAATGCTTAAGTGTTGAATTTGACGCCTGGCAGCCGACTGACCTTTATTGATGACCTCGAAGCTCCTGATATGCTTCTAAAAAAATAGAATAGACCCACTAGGGCAAAATTGATCTTTTTGAGATTCTGACTGCACCAGCCTGATATGGAAGTATTTTAAGCAATCAAAATCAGTTTGAACCCTAACGGACCAACTTTCTATTTTTAGAAAGTTTTGCCAGTATCCGTTTCAAAAGAAACCCAAAAAAGTTGCTATTTTTGGAAATTTTCTAAAAAATAGCAGTTTTCTTAAAAAGTAGGGATGAAAAAACTGAGATCTAGGTTTTGTAGATTAGGTCGCTCTGAGCAGACCCAGATCATCAGATTTTGGGAATTTTACATTTTAACCCCTCATGCAAGACATGCACACCCAAATTTTGACCTTTTTGACAGATTTAACAAGACATTTACTCATTTCTTCAAAATGTATAAGTGTAACAAAATTTTTAATTTTGGGGTACAACAGTTCGTAGACTCCTTGGGTTTTCAAATCAAAACCTATTGGTAACTTTGATGATTGACCTGACTTTTGGCTATAATTTTTTATCCATACCACCTTCTTAACTGTCAAAAGAGCATGATATGTGATGATTTTGAACTTGCTGTAGTTTTAGATGAATTGAATTTTTATATGAAGGGTTTTATTATTTACGTTAGTGTTGTACCCCAAAATTAAAATTTTTGTTACACTTAGGCATTTTGAAGAAATGAAAAGTCTTGTTAAATGTGCCTCAAAAGGTCAAAATTTGGGTGT
>VDFB02221504.1:0-10797 GCA_007258455.2 Sequoia sempervirens | reverse complement strand
TGCAAAACCCAACTTCCATGCTTTTCTTATAACTCATCCGTAGAAGTCCGCAGTAGATTCCAGCAAATCACATCAAACTACCGAGGTATCTAAGCACTGCCATGACCTGACATCCGAGAGACCTTGGGATAGTGTTCTGCAATCTGATTGTGGAAGATTGTCTTTCAAGAGAGGTAGTGCACCTACGCACTGCTTGTGTTGAAAAGTGCATAAAAAACACATCAACAACTATTATTTTATCTAGAGACTATGTAAATATCAATTTTGGTATTCACCTAAAAGTTGATAAGCTTTAATTGTATCTACATGCACATATATGTTTCATCATGTTATATAGTTGTACATTGAACTTCTTGATGTACATTATATATGTTTGTTCGATGTCACTTTTTAAATATCTTATTCAAATTCTATAGATTATACATATTTCATGTGTCTTCTATTTACTACATTTTATATAATTATTCAATTGTATAGATTATACATTAAATATACATACAAGGAGATGGTTTTTTTTTTATTTATTCAAATATTTGCTATGTAATTGAAAAATAGTTAGAATTACTTGCCCTTAATTTATTATGAATATGATTTAAGAAACTATTTAAGGAATGTTTTAATTTGTCACCTAACCATCTGATAAGTTATATATATATATGAAATTTGATTCTAGATAAGAATTATTATATAGTGCATGTATTACTTAAAAATTTGATAAAATATAAATATATAGATATGTATATAAATGCATATAATTATGAAAATGAACATAACATGATCTCATAATTGACTGCATATATAATCATCATATTAAAGTCAACTGATATAAATAAACACATATATGATAATAACATGTTCAAAATAAAACTAGAGATCTACATAGTCCATAAAATTTATATGTCAAGTCCAACACATATATTGAAATGAAACTAGAGGTTTGTAGTCCATAAAATATAAAACTATCTAACTCTCAGGCTGATCGGTCAAATCAAGTCTCCTCTGTGTTCCACGTTGACTAGATGTACCCGCATCATGCTGTAAAAGAGTTCAAGAAACTCGAAATTAGATTTAAATTTATTTAGAAATTTTGATATAATTAAACATATTTAAAATTGAAAATATAAACTTAGATAAAAAAACTAATTAAATATCGACTAAATATAGTAAAAATGATTTCTAGTATGCATAAATTACCATATGGTCATGTGAATCAACTGGCACATTTTCTTCAACAGGTAACATAACTGTCAGTTGAGAAGATGCAAATGCCTGATCCACTATATCCTGCATATTCATATAAAGCAAACAATATGTGAAAACCTTGAATATATATATATATATATATATATATATATATATATATATATATATATATATATATATATAATGTTCGTAAAAATTGTATAGGAGATTTAAAGTAAAGTTTACAACCTCGAATGATATGACCTCATGATCACGCACTTGAGATTTCCCATGAATAGATGTCAATGATGTCTTAGGTGCGCGGCCCTCATGGTTATCTCATCAAATCCCTACATATAGATGTACAACAGTTCATATTGATCATTCACACATGTGTATGTAAATGTAAAAATTAAATTAGATCTATGATGTGTATTTAATTTAAACTTAACAAACTTTTGAAAGCACGCACCTGAGCTTATGATGTCTCAGGAGCGCTCACCACTGTAACTTGTGGCTCGTCAATACTAGGAATAGTATGACTTCCCTACATCTAGATATAATATATCAATTCACACATGTGTACAAATTCAAATTAAATTATATATATATGGACACACAAATTATTTAATATATTTTGGTTCAAGTACCTGTTGAAAAGGTGAGCCCAAATCTATAGCACTCGACATATACACACGATGATGATATTGAGTTTCGGGCATCACGTCATCATGTGTCTATACACCAAACACAAAATTATTGAATTAATATTATATTATATATATAGTTTGATGTTATTATTTACATGAATTTTTTACATTTCAGACTTGAATTAAATTTAAGTTCAAAAGATGAACATACCTGTGTGGGACGATCCTCAGAATATAGTAAATTTAGGTATGATCTCGCCCCAGATGCATGTGCCTCACCTGAAGTGGATGTCTGAGTATCCCTATAGCTCGAGCCTCCATGCTCTGTATTGGCCACTTCAGTGGCCGCGTGTGTAGTCTACTGAGTGAGATGTCCTGAAAGTGAACTCAATGCTCCTAGTGTAGATAACATGGTTTGTTGCTGAAATGCAGCGGGAATACCAGGAGAAGGAGGAGGAACAAGAGGCGCAACTGGAGCACGTCGCTGAGGATCGACACGTGCTCCTAGTCTATGTTGGGGCATGCCACGCCCAGCTCCCTGAAATGACCTCATATCAAAATAGTTGGGTTTTTTACCCAACTCAAACTCAGCCAATAACTTTCTCAAAAAATATAAGGGCACCTCACTATTTCCATGTGGTGGAGTATCAAACACCATCCACCATCTCTCCCAAAAATGTGCAGCTATCTGCGGGTGCCTACACCATAAAATTGAAATTCTTTTTTTTGTGGGTGGTATTGGTTCGTTTGTTTGGGGGTTCACAAAATATTGGCACATAGCTTGTTTAGTGATTTTTAGGTCATTGATTTCTTTATATGACAATCCATCCGCATAGAATTGTCTCCTCTCTTCTCTCCATTGATGGAACCTATCTAGGACCGCATCGATAGATCGAACAGAATCGACAATAGTTTGCATTGTAGATGCAAACCGTGCGAGATGTGGAGGGATTCTAGTCTCATTTTTTATGAGATCTATGTTCCCTTGAATCACAACTAAGTTGGCTCGAATATTCTCTTAGTTGATTTTGGTCAAATGGAGGAGGGGGTGGGGAGTCAGGTGGTGGAGAATGCGGAGGTGAGTGAGGCATATCCTCATGTGGTGGGGTGGGGTGTGCACCAGGATCTATAGGAATTTCTGGATTAGGCATGAAATCCTCTAAAGTGAAAAGTGGATCCATGGACGAGAAATGATATGGCAACTGCATGTTAAACAATTAAAAAATATATATCAACAAACTAATTAAATAATGCACACAATTTCAAAGTTATTTAAAAATCACATTAAACATGCACAAATTCAAAATATATTTCATTTATAACATTAAAATTCAATTTATAACATTAAAAAATCATAGCATTAAAAATTCATATTATAAATGAGAGTTGAATAGAAACCGATAGTCACTTAAGAACTATAAATGAGAGTTGAATAAAAACAAAAGGTTAGTAGAACAAGTGATGAAAAATATTGAAAATCATTGAAGACCTCTCTTGCACCTTCTAAATGTAAAGAGGTAGATTTTATTGCATATTTTTCCTTTATGGGGTTGAGGGTGAAGTAAGTCTCTAATTTCTCCAACTGGGCCTGAGAAAAATCTTGTCACTACAATCAAACTTAGGTGCATAAAGTTTTTTAGATTACTTTTTATCTCCCTATTCTTCACTTTCTATATTCCTTGCTCATTTCTTGTAGATGGAACTTCTTACCATATTGAAACATTTTTCAAAAGATAAGGCTTCTCTCATATATTTTCATTGATTCAAATATTTTTCTATTAATCTATATTGTTTATCCTTAAGTATGTTATGAGTGCCCTAGTTATGGGGCCACTAGTGTTATATAATAAAGAATGTAATTTTAAAGTGGCATTGATAAAAAGGTTTGTACATGTAGGTTTATTTTGGAGCTTGTAAAAAGGAAAGAAATTAAAAGATAGCTATTTAATTAAATCCTAAGATTGAGAGTGGTATTCTTGTGTATCCATTAATTTTACTTGAATAGATTGGACACCATATTTTCCTATCACTAGAGATTAGAGGAGGGAACCACATTTATTTCCATATATAGTTAATGGATGAAAATTCATAAATCAATCATGAGAAATTCCATATAGGGATAGTAATTAAGATACATTGAATTATTATCCAAGTGACTCCTACAATACCTATTTTTTATAAGTTTTAAGTGTCTCTCTTGGAACCTATGGTTTGTAATTCGTGTACAAATTAGAGTTAGGGTTGGGGTTAGGGTTAGGGATAACTTTAGGGTTAGGCTTAAGATTGGAGTTAGGGTTAGGGTTATAGATAATTAGGGTTAAGGTTAGGGTTAGGGATAAGGTGAGGGTTAGGCTTAATATTGGGGTTAGGGTTAGGGTTAGAGTTAGAATTAGGGTTAGGTTTGGGTTAAAATTAGAGTTATTTTTTGGGCATAGGTTTAGGGTTATGGTTAGGAAAAGGGTAAAAATTAGAGTTAAGATTGGGGTTAAGGTTAAAACATGAGTTAGGGTTGAGGATAGGGTTCAGGTTAGGGTAAGAGTAAGAACTAGAGTTAGTTTTGGGGTTAGGGTTATGGTTAAGGTTAGAGCTAGGGTTAAAATTATGGTTAGGGTTAAGGTTAGAGATAAAATTATGGTTAAGGTTAGGGTTATGATTAGAGATTGAGTTAGGGTTAGGGTTAGTGTTTGTGTTAAAATTAGATTAAGGGTTATGGATAGGGTAACAATAAGAATTGGAGTTATGGTGGGGATTAGGGTTATGGTGAAGGTTAGTGTTAGGGTTAAGATTAGGGTTTGGGTTAAGCTTAGAGATAGAATTAGGGTTAGGGTTAGGGTTATGGGGTTGAGGGTGAAGTAAGTCTATAATTTCTCCAACTGGGCCTGAGAAAAATCTTGTCACTACAATCAAACTTAGGTGCATAAAGTTTTTTAGCTTACTTTTTATCTCCCTATTCTTCACTTTCCATATTCCTTGCTCATTTCTTGTAGATGGAACTTCTTACCATATTGAAACATTTTTCAAAAGATAAGGCTTCTCTCATATATTTTCATTGATTCAAATATTTTTCTATTAATCTATATTGTTTCTCCTTAATAGATTATTCCCAAGGGATGAGGGGAATGGTTTCAAATTCTTCTTCATCTTCCTATAAAACATGGGGTTTTAGGAATTCAAAAGGGTGTCACATGTTGCTCTACTATTTTTTTTGTTGATTTTTCCCTCCTTTTGGGATTTTTTATGATTAAATATTCAACCAACTTCCTAGAATTAGCCCATTTGACTCCTTTAGCCTTGATTTAGAATTTGAAAATTCTTTTAGAAGAATTCCTCTGTTTCTCCTTACCCTTTTTTCAATAAAATTTTATGATATCCTAAAATATTTCTTATTTCTCATTGGACTTACGAAAATAAAATAGGGAAATGACTATAATATTTAAGTATGTTATGAATGCCCTAGTTATGGGGCCACTAGTGTTATATAATAAAGAATGTAATTTTAAAGTGGCATTGATAAAAAGGTTTGTACATGTAGGTTTATTTTGGAGCTTGTAAAAAGGAAAGAAATTAAAAGATAGCTATTTAATTAAATCCTAAGATTGAGAGTGGTATTCTTGTTTATCCATTAATTTTACTTGAATAGATTGGACACCATATTTTCCTATCACTAGAGATTAGAGGAGGGAACCCCATTTATTTCCATATATAGTTAATGGATGAAAATTCATAAATCAATCATGAGAAATTCCATATAGGGATAGTAATTAAGATACATTGAATTATTATTCAAGTGACTCCTACAATACCTATTTTTTTATTAGTTTTAAGTGTCTCTCTTGGAACCTATGGTTTGTAATTCGTGTACAAATTAGAGTTAGGGTTGGGGTTAGGGTTAGGGATAAGTTTAGGGTTAGGCTTAAGATTGGAGTTAGGGTTAGGGTTATAGATAATTAGGGTTAGGGTTAGGGTTAGGGATAAGGTGAGGGTTAGGCTTAATATTGGGGTTAAGGTTAGGGTTAGAGTTAGAATTAGGGTTAGGTTTGGGTTAAAATTAGAGTTATTTTTGGGCATAGGTTTAGGGTTATGGTTAGGAAAAGGGTAAAAATTAGAGTTACGATTGGGGTTAAGGTTAAAACATGAGTTAGGGTTGAGGATAGGGTTTAGGTTAGGGTAAGAGTAAGAACTAGAGTTAGTTTTGGGGTTAGGGTTATGGTTAAGGTTAGAGCTAGGGTTAAAATCATGGTTAGGGTTAAGGTTAGAGATAAAATTACATGGTTAAGGTTAGGGTTATGATTAGAGATTGAGTTAGGGTTAGGGTTAGTGTTTGGGTTAAAATTAGATTAAGGGTTATGGATAGGGTAACAATAAGAATTGGAGTTATGGTGGGGATTAGGGTTATAGTGAAGGTTAGTGTTAGGGTTAAGATTAGGGTTTGGGTTAAGCTTAGAGATAGAATTAGGGTTAGGGTTAGGGTTATGATTAGAGATAGAATTGAACTATGAATCTAACTCTAACCCTAATCAAACCTAACCCTAACATAACCTTAAACCTAACCCTAAAAGAAATAAAATCTTAAATATAACCCTAATTGAACCTTAACCCTAATTCAATCCTAACTATAATTGAATTATAACCCTAATTAAACCCTAGCCCTAATTGAAACCTTAGCCTAACTCTAACCCTAACCAATAATCTAACCCCAACCCTAGCCATAAACCTAACCTTAATTTAATCTTAACCCTTATCCTAATTCTAAACCTAACCCTAACTCTAACCCTAATTCTAATTTTAACCCTAATCATAATTCTAACCATATTTGTTATCCTAATTCCAATATTAACCCTAATTATAATGAAAAAACGAATTTTAAATGTAACCTATTAAATTATAATTGTAATTAAACCCTGACTCTAACCTATTCTTAAATGTGATCTAGTTGATAGAAAGAATTTAGAGGAAGATGTTATGGATTGTCTAGTTACTAATGATGTAATTGGATAGGCTAATAGAATATCAAAATGACACACAAGAACTATTAAAATTGTATTAGGGTTTCTAATTTTAGCTCACCTAAGGGGAGAGAGGTCTCTAAGAGGTTTCTAGTTTTACGTTTTAGGGTTTAGATAATTTCTAAGTTATGTCCAATTTAGGTTTAGATTTTATGGTTTTCAATTTACAATTTAACGTTATTTATTTTTTAAATGCAATTTAAAACTATTAAAAATTGAAATAAAACGCATTAAACAAAAAAAAACTTAAATACTAATTAAAAAACAAAAAAACAAGATACAAAGCAAAAAAGGGCAGAAATCAACCAACCCGGAGGGAGGTCTCAGAGGCTCGCAAGCGATGGGGAGTGAGTGCGAGCAATCAGCCTAAACGCCAGACGGGCTTTGCTTGACTTTCTCGATGTTAATATTAAACATATAAAGTGAACACGACGATTTCATAACGCTGTGACGTTTTCTTTAGGTTTATGCACTGCTCTTGAGCCTCTGCAGACGCTGCTTGGATTTAGGTCTTCGAAAGTAATTGCTCCATAATGCATATGCTTATGCAAAAAAAAAAAAAAAATTGTTGCCCAAAATTTCCCCTCTTGTAATTAACTTCTTTCTTTTACCCTCCTAACATCCTAAAATGGTTAGAAAGTAGTCTAACATATCCTTATCTAGTGGAATAAATGATGTTCTCGTAATGAACTAGATACTTATAAAAGATTTAGACTAATAGTCTTACTTTAATTATGTGCTATACTATATACCCTAATATGATGCACAAAGAATAATATTATAATATATATGATAATTACATAATAATACAAAGTAAAATACATGTATATCCATTCATCATATAAACACCCATGAGATATAATCATGTCTTTATTATATTTATCATATGTATTTTACAAGTTGTTCATACATTATGTCATATATGATCTCTTTCAATTTCTTCTTTTTTTCTCTCTTTCCTTTACATTATATAATTATTTTATTTTTTTTTGTTTCCTAATAAGTATAAATTGGTAATGAAAATATTGACATTCATGACATTAAGAAAGTAAATAATATTAATATTTTCTCAAAAATCAACCTTACACTTCATATTGATCTCCTTATTTCAATTGTTTAAATATTTCAATTCTAAATATATACAAAAATACCTTGATAACAAAAGGGTGGTATGGTGGTTAGTAAATGATAATGTTTTTATTATAACCAAAATTCAAACTCTTGTTGAACCATTGAGCTCATGTATTTTGTGGCCCTACTAGGTCATTGAGCTCGCATTTAAGAACAATGATAATGTCATGGAAAGATGTCATCAGATGTGACTTCTCTAGCTTAATCCAAGCTAAAAAGTTCAAGGATGACTAACCAAATAAATCATGAGTGATATATATAAAAATATAATTATTGTTAATTTAAAAATAATCAAAAAATATTTTATAAATTTTTTTTTCAAAAAATAAAAAACCTTAATTATCTCTCTTACAAATTTATGTTTAATAATTATAAAAATATTTATATTTCAATTAACATTATATTTTACAATCAGCTATTCAATATAAAATTTCACATAAATTTATCAATTTTCAAATCACTTTTAATAATGTTATTTATTATTTTTATTAAATGTGTACAAATGTGAAGGCTAAATTTTAGCATGAATATTTATTTTTCTTTTAGCCATTTCACTTATTTATGATACTTAGTTACACAAGGAAGATAAAGAAGAGTGTCATTTCTAGTTGGAAGAAGACCTCCCTTGGATGACTTGCTCCCTTGAATGACTTGAACCTTGAAGTATGGGTAAACCCAAATTTAAGGGACCCTTCCTATCCCTAGTAATATAACTCTCAACACTTGACATCTTTGACAATATTTTATTTGTTTGAAATTTGATCTTATTTAGACTTCAAATTTTAATCTCTTCAATCTCTATTTTTTCCTATAAATATATGTAATATTGTTTTCTTTTAAATAATAACATATATTGGAGTTCATTAGTTTATTTTGTTCCTAAACTTTCAATTTGATGTCTAGCCATCAAGTGAAAATCTCTTCTTAGAATATGCTTGAAATATGTAGTGCCCTAATTTGATGTCCAACCATCATGTGAGAAGCTCTTCTTAGAGTATTGAATGCTTACAATATTTATTAATAAAAAATAAAATTAATTTATTATTTTCTTTGTTTTAGATTTTTAAATTTAAAAATAAATAAAAATAACAAAATAAACAAAGAAAATGATATAATAAATATTACAAACATTTAATTCTTTAAGAAAAGTTTTTCACTTGATCACTGGATGTCAAATTGGAGACTCCTACGCATTTACTCAATAAATATTACAAACATTTAATACTCTAAAAAGAACTTTTCACGTGATGATTGAAAACAAATTCAAACTATCTACGTGCTTATTCTAAAACAAAACAAATAATACTCTAAAAAAAACTTTTCACCTGACGATAGACATCAAATTCAAGCTATCTACGTGTTTTCTCTAAAACAAAACAAATTAAAGTAAAAACTAAAAAGATCAATTAATTTTATATTTTTTTAATAAATATAAAAAGCATTTTTACTTGTCAGTGGACGTCAATTTAGCCTGCTACGCGGTTTCTCGGAACAAAACAAACCAACGCCTCCTATAACGCCAATGGGATCGGCAAGTTTGTCTGAGTGGTCACGTTCATCCCTTTTCTTTGTCAGCAAACCTCTTCTCCCCTTCTGTCTCTCATTCCTTTTCTTCTTCAACAAGCCTCCCCATTCTCTCTCCCCCACACATATATAAACCAATCGATCAATCAGATAGAGCTGCCACAACATTCTCAAGTTTTCTTTTTCACTTTCTTTGTGGGATTCGATCTCCACACCTTCGTAACAATTGTTTCCACTGAGTTTTGAAGTTTCAATTTCAGCCGTTGAAAAAAAGATGGCGGAGAGAGGGAGAGGGAAGAGGGAAAAGAAAGCTACTGCGATATTAGACGAATGGCGGCAGGCGAGTTCATTCGTGAAAACAGAAACAAAAGCAGCTCGGATTAGATCAAGAAAAAGATGTGTTTCGGGCAAAGGAGGGCCCGAAAATGGGCAGTACAACTACAGAGGCGTGCGGCAGCGGAAATGGGGTAAATGGGTTGCAGAAATCAGCGAGCCCTACGGAGGAAGGCGCCTCTGGCTCGGCACCTTCGACACTGCCCATGAGGCTGCCCTTGCATATGACGATGCCGCTCGTATCATGTATGGATCTTCTCATGCTTGTCTTAATAATCCTCCTCCTCAACCTCAAAGTGATCTGAATCCAACTACAGACCAGTCCCCCGGTCTTGAAAGTACCCACCGCGATCTGGAAATTCCGGCGGAGAGTGAACTTAACGACATTGATTTAGCCGAGGTATTCCTGACCTTTGTTGAAGGAGATTTAGAGGAGGATTTGGCTGATGTTCCAAAAGCTGAGCAACCAACAATCCAGCTCTTTTGAAATGTATGAACCATAGTAGTTCATAAAAGAAAGTTTTTGATGATGGCTTTTCTATATATTTTCTTTTAGAGAAATGGTTGTGTTTATTTTGGTAAAAAGATAAACATCAGGGCAAGGACTCTGAATCTCTCCTTCGCACTAAATCTCTCGTTAGAATTTTTTCATGGTAGGATCTCAGATCTCTGGTTGACTCTGGAAATGCTCATTTCAATGTTTAGAGAGCTGAGGAATGTTTCTGGAAATGCTCATTGAAAAGTTTATAGAACTGAGGAATGTTTTCCATATACATATGCATGACAAACAAACCACTGCATTTTTTGGTTTTGTATTGTAGAAGACATTAAGAATCTTAAATTGATATTTTAATAAATTTTTATTGAGTATTTTATATTGAAGGGACAGATCTCTGTATTATTCTTTATATGGTATTGTTGGGATTTGAATCTTGGTAGTTGTCATAATCAATGAACATAACAAACCCTCG
>VDFB02221500.1:0-13253 GCA_007258455.2 Sequoia sempervirens | reverse complement strand
TGGACATTTATTACATTTACTATTTTGGGAGTGAGTGGGAATCTTTGATTCATTTAATGTACCACTCCCTATTCTGGCAGTTTTTAGGGTTAGGGCTGAGGTGGCACAATTCTGGCCATTCTATTAATTGTAACCTTAGCTGTCTTTTGGGACTTGGCTAGCTATAAAAGGGGGAGTCCCCCCTCATTTGTAATTCATTAGAACAGGAAATTAGATCAGGCATTAGCATTAGAGCTAGAGATTGGAGAGATTGCATAGTAGTCATTTTGCTTAGCATAGTGTGGAAGAGAAAGAAAGTTTTCCCTTTGAAAACTTTTGAGGAGATTGTTGTGTAACACTTTTTATGATAATTGATCTTTTCATTGATGGTGGAATTCGTCTTGTCATGAATAGCTAGCAAGGTCTCTTCTTCCTTTCGAATCAAAGTAGCTTAATTTCAAGCAAGTAGTTTACTTTGATATGTGATGTTTTATTAAGATAGCTTCACTTTATTCCATACCACTAGCGGCTTGTTGATGATAAGTTCGCCTTGCGTGGTCGACTGGAAATCACTTTGAGTTTAACTTCAATTGTGGTTGGTATGCTTATATGCGTCGTTGTGATGTTGTATGCATGTTGAATCATAATTTGAACATCCTTTGTTATCTCTTTGAAGATTGCACCGATTTTACTGAGGCTGTCCGACGTGAGGCTAGGTGAAATCTGGTTGAAGTCTATTGAAACTAAGCCCCACATATCCTGCATTTATAGAATATAAATTTTAGTCTCGTATACCCTTTATTTTCCTCCGCATTATCTCCATTAATTCAGGGAACAACCATTACAAATCATAACTTCTCAAAATCATACATTAATAAGCAATCGTGTAAAGAAATCTGAACAATTGTAAGTCCCCTCAAGAACATTACAAATACACATCAACCAAACCGGGTCTATTCAGACTTAAGGGAACCTGGAGTTGAACGGTGATCTATCTCGCTAACTTAGCATCATCTTAATACTTTGATCAAGAGAGAATAGAGTAGCCCTGGAACTATTTTGCCTGCTGTTTGCGCGGTCACAAAAACATCAACAGAATCATGAAGGAGGGCCATTCAAGCGATTCTTCGCGAAGGAAGCAAATCATATTCAAATAAGAAGGATTTTCATTCAAAGAGAAATTCATTGGAGAAAAAGAATTGACATGAGTAATGATGGAAAGCACGATAGAGAGAGATATTCCCAGTGTTGCAGCCTAATTTGGGATTCAACGACGACCAAGAAGACATTCTTTCAGGATTGAACAATCTCGCTTGGAAGACAAAGGAGAGCTACGCCCAGTACATGAGAACGTGCTTCGTGTTGGAGGAAGAAGAAGAAAAGGCTATAGAAATTCAAGTTGCAATTGAAAGGAATTTGCTTGATCAAAGACATCCACTCGCTCCTCTTCCTCGCCGACAGTGATCATCTACATCCTGGATCGAATCAGTTCATTCTCACCCGATAAGTTGAAAAGAATCCTGAGGTCCACGCCAAGTTCACACAAAGACTTTGTGGAGTTAGAGTTGCCTACTCGAGCAAGGAGGAAGAAAGAAGCCCGTCCAAGTAAAGAAGTTGAGTCAAGCGAAGAAGTATTCTCAAACGAAGAAGTTCAGTCTAGTGAAGAAAGCGGAGAGGAGATTACAAGTTTGTTTCGAACCCCACCAAGTGTTTCAAGGTTTGCTCAGCCTAGAACAGTTCAAGTTACCACACCAGTGTTTATCCAGCAACCAGTTCAAGTTACCACAACCCCGGTAATTGTATATCAGAGGCGGCAGCCAATTCAAGCAATGGCTCAACCAGGAGGTCAACAAGGGGGCCAACCAGCTCCTAATGGTGCTACTTGGCTAGTTACCAATCCATCCCCTCTTGAGTTCGCAGATTATCATGACATGCCTAAAAATCCGGAGCATTTCTGCACGAAGTATCAGGTCCATGATCCAAACCGTTCTGCTGAGGATCACATCAAGATGTTTGAAGATCATTTACGAAATAGGCAAATTGCATACGCAGATGTGGCATGCAGATTGTTCCCGTATTCCTTGGGAGAAGAGGCTCACTTTTGGTTCATACATTTGCCAGTTGGGTCCATCAGAACATGGGAGCAGATGAAAGAGGCATTCATTGGAAAGTTCGGTATTCCTATCACCCCAGTAGAGCTCTTCCGCCAATTCACAGAGGTAAGAAGACAGGACAAAGAGCCTATTCATGCCTTCAACAATAGATTCCAAAAGGCTCTCACAAGGCTACGTACTCCATACATTGTTCCAGATGCAAGGGAAAATTATTATGCAGCCTTAGACCCATTAACCGCAATGTTTGTGAGACAAGCTCATCCCATTCCGGCAGATATGAATCAAGCATACGCGAAGGCTGTTGAAGTAAGTCAGAATATGGGCCAAAACATAACTGGGCCTTCTCTGTACACTGGCTTGGTCACCACGAACAATCATATGCAGACTCTTACTCCAGCATGGAATCAGCAAATTCCAGCGTTGAATCCAGTTCCGCAACCAGCTTATCATGTTACACCACCATCGGACCAATTGGTTCTCCATCCTGGGATACCTCTATCCCAGACTCCAGCTACACAGCCTGTCTACCTCCAGAATACGGTGCCGCAAACAAGGACACAAGAGGAGAAAGATGAAATGAAAGAATTAGTAGAACAAATGAAAAGGCTGTCATCTGAGGTAACTCACCTCAGAAACCAAAATAACCAAATGCAATCAATGTTGAAGAATTATCAGGCACACCCAGGTGCCAATCGAGGATATCACGGTAATCCTCAACACCATCAAGATGCCCATCAAGGACATGGACACGACAACAGCCATGGGTATCGAAATAATAATCAAGGGTATCAAAAGAGGTCCTGGAATACTGGACCTAACAACGGAGGAGTTCCATCACCGCTAGACAACCCGCCACCTCCAGAGAATCGTCCCACGGACAGGGTATTTTTGGCAGAAGCCGCTATGTTAGGATGGTGTAGACTCCACAACACGAGTCAGCACTCAGAGTTACAGTGCCATGAATTTCAAGTAGCTGCTGATATCTTCAAAGGAGAAGTGAAAAGCACGGAGGGTACTGAGAATCCTCCGACTACGGGATATGAAATTGTCCCAGTACAAAGGTATGACCAAGCACTGATTCTAGAAGATGTCAACGTCATGTCTGAATATCAAGGCTACACACCACCAGAAGTCAATTACAGATTTCCACCAGCTTCGGCTAATGGTCCCGTGGAGGCGCCAGATACTCAAATTTACGAAGAAGCTCAAGTTTATTCAGAAGCTCAAGTGTATTCAGAAGTTCAAGACAGTTATTCAGAGGAGCCACTTGAGCAAGGTAACTATGTTTTTCCACCTCTCAACAACAGTGTTTTGGTTGAAGGGAAAAGAGAGGTGCATGCGTTTCAAACTTCTGGAGGAGCACCACCCAAGGTGTACCAGAGGACCTATCATCAGAAAGAGCCTTTGACGTCCTCGATTCCTCCGAACAATTTCTCAACTCCACCGAACCTGAATGCAAGTAACAATCCGAGTTTACCAAGGGAATCTCCAGAGTACAGACAGCAAAATGTGATGCAGAACAGAAATGGTCAGCAAACTGTCCAACAGCCAGTCCACGTAATGCAGCGTCCTCAAAAGGACAATCTCCCAAGAGATGACATGAAAAGATTAAGTTCTTATGTGCTAGAGGAAGTGAAGAAGATAAAGGTCAGTCTTCCCTTGTATGAGTTGATGAAGATCTCAGAAGTTAGGGACACAATTTTGGGAAGTCTATATGAAACACCAGTTGTTAAGAGTACGTCTCCAGAAGCACCTAGTTCATCAAGGAACCCTCCAATCAACACACAATCCCGTCCCGCGCAGAGCGCAAACATGGTGGAGGAGGTGTCTTACGCGCCTTTTAACGCTTGGGAAACCCCGCAGCAGTCGCAAGGTTTTGTGGGGGTAGTACAAGGATCTTCGAGTGAACCCGAGAAGCCAAAGGCTGAAGGTAAAAGAAGGGTTAAATTCGATTTGCCCACAGAACAAAAACAAGAACAGACACAGAGGGTTGCCCAGGGCAATCAAATTCCATTGGATAAGGGAAATGAAAAGAAGAATACCCCTATTGAGGAAAAGAAGAAACCAGTCGTATTTTATCAGGGGAGAGATGAGCCAGCCCCGTTCTTGGTATCGGTCAGAATCTTCGGAAATTTGCTACACAATTGTTTCATTGATTCCAGTGCTTCTAGCAACGTCATGCCATTGAAGGTGTGTCAAAGGTTGGGTATAGTCCCGTTGCATACCACAAAGAAAGTGACTCAACTAGACAAAACTGAAGTACCAGTTGTTGGGGAGTTGAATAATATTCATATGCAATTGTCAGCCGATCCCCGAATCCAGAGCTGTATTGACATATCCGTAGTCGATATACCGGATGGGTATGGTATGTTACTGAGCAGAGACTGGGCCAGAAAGTTAAACGGATACATTGCAACTGATTTCTCTCACATGTGGCTTCCGTGGAAGGGAGTCCCAAATCAAATCAAGATTGAGAGCACACCGAGACTAAAGTTAATGATCACGGAGTATGGCGAGGATAACGAAATAATGTTTGTAGAGACTGACTTAGGCTCATACAGGCCTATCAAACAGAAAGTATTGATGCTGCAAGGCCTAAATGAGGGAAAATGTTTCGAAAATGCCACTTCCACCGAAGTGTTGATTGAAAGTGACTCCAGTGATAGTGAAGGTGGAGGAACTTTTGAGAATTTCAGGGACTTTGTCCTGAACAGCGTGAAACAAGAAACGGAGTTAGGAAAAGATGCTTCAATCAAGAATTTGCTGCTTCCCAACTGGTGCAGAATACACGAAGCGTTTCATTCGGAAATCACTTGTGCCATGTGCAAGGTGGCACTAGAACAAGTTGCAAGGCTCGTTCCACATACCTCATTGCAAGAAGAACATCAGAAGATGTATGAAGAAAAGGAGATTGTAATAGAAGAACATCAGAAGATGAATGAAGAAAACAGTGTTTTAATAGAAGAACTGAAAGATGATACCACTCAGTCAAAGATTAAAGAAAAGACTCCAGAGATCTGCAATCAAGAAGAAATGTGTGTTCAGTCTCCCAGCACTCCTACAGATAATCAAGTGTGGACTTTAAGGTTCGATGGATCAAAGTCCAAGAAGGGAAATGGAGCAAGGTTTGAATTGGTTAGCCCGACAGGAGAAGCTTATCTGGGTTCCTATAGGCTCTAGTTTTCATGCACCAACAACGTTGCTGAATATGAGTCCCTGATCCACGGATTACTCCTTGCAATTCAGAAGGGAGCAAAGATTGTACATGCCATTGGAGATTCAGACATAGTGGTCCGACAAGTAAGGAAGCAGTTCGCCTGCCATGACAAGAGATTGAACCGTAATCGGAACAGAGTTTGGGACCTGATAGAAAGTTTCGATGCATTCAACATAAAGCAAGTATACAGATCTAAAAATACCGTTGCAAACTCTTTAGCACAAGCTGCTAGTTCTTTGGAGCCACTGGCAATGGAAGGATTGAAGAAGTTTACAGTAGAGTTAGTTTCAACACCGGCAATCCCTGATAACATAAAGAATTTCCAAGTGTTTGATGATGATAAACAGATTCTGGATTTCCTCACGAGCTCAGGTGTGTTTGAAGCACAAATCATCGATGAGGAAGAGACCGAAGAAGCTGAATTTGATACTGAAGGAATTCTAAATTTAAAGACCAATGTAATTCCAAGAGGAATGGTTGAGTTGGAAAGACTGTTTGATACTGATAAGTTGAGCAGAAATCAAAGCACTCAAGGCAACGACTGTGAAGCTGTCAATTTAGGAACAGATGAACAAGTGAAGAATGTTTTTATTGGAAAGGTTTGTACACCAAAAGAGAAAGAAGGCATTTTAAAGGTAATGAAAGAGTTTCCAGAAGTGATAGCCTGGGGATATGAGGATCTCAAGACATATGATACATCACTGATTACATATACGATTCCGTTAAAGCCAGGCAGTAAGCCATTCAGACAAAGGCAGAGGCCAGTAAATCCATTGTTAGAACCGTTAATCTATCAAGAAGTCAAGAAGCTTCTTTCGGCCAGGATTATTTTTCCAGTAAGGCACTCCACGTGGGTCGCCAATCTTGTTCCGGTCAGAAAGAAGAATGGAGAAATAAGGCTATGTGTCGACTTCCGCAATTTGAATAGGGCCTCTGAGAAAGATAATTATCCACTGCCTTCATTAGATGAAGTATTGCAAATAGTAAATGGTTCACAGATGATGTCCTTCCTGGACGGATACTCAGGATATAACCAAGTAATGGTTGAGCATGAAGATAGATTGAAGACAGCATTCACCACGAAATGGGGAACATTTGCCTACAGAAGAATGCCTTTCGGCTTAATCAATGCAGGAGCTACTTTCCAACGAGCAATGGACATCGCTTTTCGAGATCTTGTCGGAAAGTGCATAATTATATACATGGACGACCTAACTGTGTTCTCAAAGAAAAGAGCAGATCATGTTGAGGATCTAAGGAAGATATTTCAGAGATGCAGAAGATTTGGTGTCTCTCTGAATGCTAAGAAGTGCATATTTGGTGTTACCGAGGGTAAACTGTTGGGTCACGTCATTTCAGAGAAGGGCATATCAATTGACCCTGAGCGTATTCAAGCCATTTCAAAGATTGGTTTGCCAGGAAGTCAGAAAGAGTTAAGGTCGTTCTTCGGCAAGATCAATTTTGTCAGAAAGTTTATAACTGGATTTGCGGAGATAGTGAGGCCACTAAATGAGATGCTGAAGAAGGATGCAAAAGTTGAGTGGACTCCACAAACTAGAAAGGCTTTTGATGAAATTAAGCAAGCTATAGTGGATGCTCCAGTGCTGGTTAGTCCAGACTACACAAAGCCTTTCTATCTGTATTCATTTGCCTCAGAGCACACTTGCGCAGCAGTACTGACTCAAAGAATTGAGGAAAAGGATGAGCATCCAATTGCTTTTATGAGCTCACCCTTGAAAGAAGCAGAGTTAAGGTATCCGAGCATTGAGAAGCAGGCGTATGCTTTAGTGAAGGCCGTCAAGAAATTTAGACATTACATCTTGAGGAGCAAGATCCACGCGATTGTTCCTGACGCTACAGTGAAGATTTTGTTGATGCAGAATGAGTTAGGTGAAAGAAGAGGAAAGTGGGTCGCCACTTTGCAAGAGTATGATATTGAAATACAGCCGATGAAATTGGTCAAAGGACAAGCCCTGGCTCAAACTATTGCAATGGTTGGCCCAGAACTAGTTCAACAGACGTATGTATTAGAGGAAGTGTCTCCTGGAGAATGGTATGACGACACAGTCTATTACCTGCTGAATCACAGATGCCCCCGCCATTTGAATCCAGTACAGCGAAGAGCATTGAGAATGAAAAGTCAGAGGTTTATGCTTCAGGGATCGGTTCTCTATAGGAGGAACTATGAAGGGATTTATTTAAGATGTGTAGCAAAACAAGAAGCAAAGCAGTTAATGGAACACTTCCATGAGAAGTTTGGAACCGGACATGGAGGAAGCTTGGCCACCGCTCATCAGATTCTGAGGCTGGATACTATTGGCCCACGCTTTTCAAAGACACTTATGAACATGTGAAAGCTTGTCACGTCTGTCAGACGGCAGCAAATAGAGGAAGGCATCCCGCTATGCCTTTGCAACCAGTGATTGAGGTTAGACCTTTCGCCAAGTGGGGTTTAGATTTTATTGGTACGATCAATCCGCCGTCATCAGGACAACACAGATACATTTTGACAGCGACAGACTACTGCACCAAGTCGACCGAAGCTCAGGCCTTGAAGCAGTGCACGTCAGAGGTGGTTATCAGATTCCTTGAGGAAAACATTGTGACAAGATTTGGATGCCCTCATGTCCTGGTCAGCGATAATGGTTCAACTTTTTCATCGCTGAAGTTTTCCAATTGGGCTTTTGAGTATGGGATCACATTGAAGTTTTCCTCCAACTACTATCCGCAGGGGAATGGACTAGCAGAGTCCACGAACAAGAACTTATTGAATGCCACAGAAGTTGTTAGACAAGAACTGGCGATTGGCATACGTAGTTGAGGTTTGCCCTATGGGCAGACAGGATAAGAACAAAGAGTTCCTTGGGAACGTCACCCTACCACTTGGTCTACGGACAGGATCCAGTTTTTCCAGTTCAATTAAGGATCCCTACTCTCCAGTTCATCCAAGAATACCTTGAGGGAGAGGATCAAGTTCAAACAAGACTGTCCCAGTTGATGCATCTAGAGGAGAAAAGAGATGAAGCTCTTGAAAATTTGGCAAAACACCAGGCGGTGGTGAAGAGATGGTTTGACAAGCAAGCTAAGATCAAGTCGTTCAGGATTTCTGACTTGGTTTTATATTGGGACAAGGCCCACGAGAAGAAAGGTGATCATGACAAGTTTGATAAGTTGTGGTTGGGCCCGTATCAAGTTTCTGAAATCCTTGGAGATAATGCATTTAGATTGCGTACTTTGACAGGGGAGGATGTCCTGTTGCCCGTCAACGGACAATTCCTCAAGCATTATTTCCAGTCCTAGGTTCTCTCCGAGAGCCTGCTTTGTAACATAGTTAGATTAGGGTTTGCTTTCCCGTTCGTTTGCTTTCCGTTTGCTTTCCTGCGTTTCTTTGTTTTGGTTTTGGTTTGTTGCCCTTTGGGTTTTTGGTTTGGCATTTCCGTCCCTTGAGTTGTCCGCTCAAGTGGTTTTGGCTTGGAATGGGCAAGGATTTTAGGGTTTTCTATTGCGAAAGGGGAGTGATGATGTTTTAACTTTCACAACGTGGTTTCTTTCACTAGAATTTGCATAAATTTTTGAAAAGGGACTAAGGTTGTTTTCCTCTTGTTATCATCCAGTTAGTGATTGAACTCGTCTCGGGAGGTTAACCCGTTATTGCATCTCAACACACGAGTCTAAAGACCTTAGAAATCTTACCTATCTCCATTTTGAGTCATTTTGGTTTGGGAAAGGTTTTGGCAGGTGAAATTTTACATCTTGCCGTATAAGCCACTACAATTCTCAAACCCATTGGAGGCTTCATTGCCTGCCACCCAATTGAGGAATTGATCGAGAAATCAAAATGTGCTTAAAAGCAGTATCCCAAAAGAAAAGAAAGAAAATGAAAATGAAAGAAATATTATGAAATCTTCGTGGTTTTAGGAACATCTGAGTAACTCCAGGGGCTATAGACACGGCGGCCGTTAAGGCAATATTAAGTGAAATTATGGCGACAACCTCGTCGAGCTATGGGCTTTGGTAGCGTGAGGCAGTGTCCAGGATGCTTTTGAAGTTAAGATATTTACATAACCTATTGAGGCCGATTCTGGAAGTCGAGATGGTTTAGAGATGGAACGAATGCACACACTCACAGGGTCTTAGATGAAAGTGTTCTGATCCAATATCGGATTCTTCTCCCCTTTTGAGTAAGTATCTTGCTGTATGATGGTTTGAGGAAGATTAATCAAAGTTCAATTCTTAAAGTGTTTTTCAACACTTCCCGTGGAATCTGAATGTTGTGACCTTTTCACACATAAGCCCCATTCAAGATGGGGTTTAATTCTTGCTCCATTCTAGTCTTTTGGCTTAGGTTTTCTCTCTGCGCTCTGTCTTTTACGATGTCGAATCTTTACAGGGTTGCGCCGTCCGGTGGGATTTAAGTGTAAAGCTGACCAAATCTGAAAATTAGGGTTTCAGTTTAGTGATCAAAGGTCAAGTAAAGTGAATAAATTGAAAATTGAACTTAGCGTTGTTGTGTGAGGCATCAATGACTTCGGCCAATTTTCATCCGGTTAAAGGTACTTACTATTTTTAGTAGAGTGTAAGAGTGGAGCAATTTAATGCGACATTTTTGAATTTTTCAGCGGCCACACACGCATTGAGCATATCAGCGGACTACTTGCATGCACTGCAAATTTGGCGAAAAGCAGGACAACTTACTATTTTAGGTCACAGCAGGGACAAATTCCCCGAGTGCGGTCTGATTTTCTTTGCATGTTTGCATATTCATATGCGGTTTTGAGACCTTCCGCGATGATGTAACATGCAAAAGCGAGAGCCCGATCACTTCGAGAATTCAGCCAGAGGCTATTTTTAGGAGTTTACATGTCGGGGGTTTCTTTTGCATGTCGAATTGATTCACAGTGCAGGTTTTGAGGGCTTAGCAATGGTGTGACATGCGAACAAAGACTCTCACTCGGTAAAGAACTTTTCTATTTTTAGCGGTATATCGGTATTGTGCCTCAGTGATTCAAAATTACAAGCCGATCGCAGTGCCACAGAAACGAAGAGAAACAGAGTTCATTTGATGCGCATGCAGAGCAAATTGGGGTTTCCAACTTCGGAGCCTAAAAATAGGCGTAAAAAGTCAAAATTTTCGAAAACCGATGTAAACCATCGCGATCAGCATCCATCAGGCTATCTGCTAGTGAAATTTCAGGTCAAGCGAAGCGCACTATTTATAGTAAGTCAATTTGGAAGCGGCTAAAATAGTAAATTGAGTGCATCGTTAATACGGTAGAAGCAGTCGATGGTGAGGCGCCCACCGTTCAAATTTCAACTCGTCGAGCATGGGAACTACTCCAAACATGAGGTTACTATTTATAGTAAACCACCTTCAGAAACATGCTAAAATAGCAGGGTGACTAAAAATGGCAGTGCCGACAGGTTGATAAGGTTATGAGGATGCAGTGCGCGAAATTTCAAGTCGTTCCGGGCTTCAGAGGTGCAAAATTCAGAGGACTTACTATAAATAGCAGGGCATGAGATACTGGCGAAGGAACGAGAAAGTTTGTCTAAGTCTGAAACTTCATCCAGCAGGCATAAGGAAATGCGCCCAGCTAGTAAGGAGGCATAAAAAAATTCTAAGTATGGCGTTCATCCTGCTCAGGGGTCCAAATGCGCCCAAGGCACCAGAAGTCAAAGAAAGTCAACGATGTTCATCCTGCTACTAGGCCAAAATGCGCCCAAAGAAAGCTCAGGAGGTTTAAAATTTTTCTAAGTATGAGAAATCCTCCACCACCCTCAAAATGCGCCCAAGATGCAAGCTTATCCTTCACAGGGGGTGAAATGCGCCCAAAGTTGTAGGTGGTCAAAGCAAAGTCAAACATTTTCATCCTTCCCCCTAGGCAAAATGCGCCCAAATAGGGCCATGTGAAGACAAAAAAATAGAAGGTGAAGAGTCACCCAAGGACGTTGGAGAAGGTTATCCACCAGCTACATGAAAATGCGCCCAATTTGAAAGAAGAGTCAACAAGTCAACACGTTTATCCTTCTCATGCATGGAAATGCGCCCAAGGCAAGGAGGGAGTCAAACAGGTCAAACGTTTTTATCCTCCTCACCCTCTAAAATGCGCCCAAACTTGTGCATGTCAAGACAAAAGGGGTGGAGTTGAAAGGTCGTCCAGTGGATAGGCTCAAATGCGCCCATGTTTGGATAGTAAATGGTGAATGAGGGTGGTAATTGAGGTGAAAATTTTGCCAAGGCGTGGTAAACTCAAGATAAAAGCTAGGCGTTATCCTCCATCATGTGTAGAATGCGCCCAAGGTGGTGGGCCTTAGAGAAATTTTGCTAGGCATGTGTGTTGGGAGCCTAAAAGTATTAAAAATTTGCCTAGGCGTGATTTTAAATTCCTCTTCAAATGCTATATGCGCCTAGGGAGATGGGAGTCATAAGGTGCTAGAGTATTTTCTAAGTGTTGGAGAAGTTGCCTAGGTGTTGAGTTCTTAAATAAATATTTTCAAGTGAAGTGTGAAGTGAGCAATGACAGTGTGCTAGGCATGGATAGAATTTTGCCAAGTAAAGTTGAAATTTCCCAGCACCGGCAAGTGAGCAAATAAAATTTTATAAGGAAAATTCTCAACGTGAAATAATTTAAATATTTTCTAAGGCAAAATATTTTCTTCCTAGAAAATACGCCTGGAGCCTCAGGGTGATGAAATTTTCCGAAGCACGAGCAATGTTCTCAGTGATGAAGTCAGGAATGCAGGATGAATTCAAATTTTCCGAATTGGAGCAACACAGAGTGATCACAGGCGAAGAATGGATTTTAATTTGATAAAATAATATTTTTCTAAGGTTCAAAATTGAAAAATTAAATGAACCCGTTCGTTGGGTACCCATGAATTCGAGGTGTTCTGAAGAAAATTTTCTTCTGGGTACTGAATATTTGCAATGATAAATGGATTTCCTAGTCTTCCGAACTTCGCCGACACTTTTTCAGTGAAGAATTTAATCAGTGCTCAAATTGTGAATTTTCCTAAGGGAAAATTTAAAATTTTCTAAGGCAGAGTGAATAAAATGTGTTTTTAAAATGAATTTTCTTCGAACGATGAACTTGAAGTCAGTTGCCTGGATAATTTTGTTTGAATTTTTCAAGGACGAATTTTCCAAAGCAGAGGAGAAGTAAAATTCGAATTCAAGTGACAGAGCTCCCGCTGGTGGATTTCAAAGGATGAATTTAAATTAAATTTTCGAAAACAAATTCAAGGATGCCAGTCAAAGTCAAGTTTCTAGAAGAATAAGATTCCCGACGACTGGAGACAAGTGTCAGAAATACCAGAGAGGGAAAATTCGAATTCTTGAAGTGGAGTAGTGGAGTTTAATTGCACTGGCTAAAATTAACTTCTTCTAGAATTCGAATTTTAGCTATAAAATGAGCAAGTTTCTCACTTGTTTTCACAGCTGAAGAAGTCGAACTTGCTCTAAGAGTGAAGTGTTGCAGTGAATTGTTGCTTGAAGAGTTTGAAATCTGAAGGTTGCTAAGTTAAAAAGGGACGCCTTAAGTTGCTGGAGAGCTTGAAGGAATTCGAATTTTGCTGAGGAGTTGAGTTTGCTGAAGAGGCTCACTTGGAAGTTGATCAAATTTGCAGTTGAAGGAGGTGCGCCTTGAGTTGCTGAGAAGTGCAATCGCTGAAGTAAAAGAGGACGCCCTTGCTGGTTAAAGAAGTTGCTGGTACAAGTGTGGCTGAAGCTTAATTTATTGCTAAAAATTGAGGTTGCTTGTGCTGAGAGGGACGCCTTGAAACAAGGAATAGCCGAGAACTTAAAAGTACGAACTTGCTGATTACTAATTGCTGATTGCTGATACAAAGTTACGAAGTTCAAATTGCTGATTGGGATAGTGAAGTGAAGCCATCAAAGTCTACTTAGAAATCTGTTCTAAGTATTGAAATTCAAGAGAGAAGCT